>JAPDVR010000013.1:8102678-8395178 GCA_026230005.1 Gila orcuttii | reverse complement strand
TCCATTATTAACAGATCAAACAGCGCTGACGTGGACACCAGGAGAAACATTGTGCCATGAATGAACTAGTTATAGGTTTTAAGACCACAGATCAGCAACATTCACCATGGATTTAATGTAGTAACACTAACTGTAACCATGGAAGTTTGCCATGAATAGAAAATGCTTTCAAGTACGTCACACATCTTTTTCCAGCACTTCAAAACTCAAATGTTATCATATTCAAATGTTATTTTTAATGTGATGACCAAAACATTGTTTGTTCATCCTTCAAATATTACCCCGTTTTATAAAACTAAAAGTTTCAAGATGTTTTCAGTTTCAAGATGATTTTTTGGAAAATCAAGGAAATTTCTCTGGCATTTCTTTCATTTTGCTGTATCGAAAAAGTACCGAACCGTGACACCACTGTGTCGTATCGAACCGAACTGTGAATTCTGTGAACCGTTACACCCATACTTATTACAGATGTTGATCTACCACAAAGTTTGCATTGATTGTTCTACTTTTACACTTTTACATTGCACACATTTTGTAACATTTTATTTAAGTTCAAGAGTTTCTTTAACACTTACTTTTTTTTATCTTAATATAAGACATAAATAATATATTTTTGTTTACATTTTATTTTTGTTTTTGACAGCTATAACTAATATAATTTGTTGTTTGCCTTAATAATGTGGATAAGTAAAATAAAAAACAGTGGTTTAAATTCAAACTTTTCTAAAAAAATAAATAAAAAAAAGGTTATAAAAAATGTCAATAATTATCGATACCGAACGATATGAAACATTATATCGTGATACATTTTTTAGCTATATCGCACAGCCCTAATAGATCTACTGTTCAAAACTCACCCTGTTCTGCCATTCATTGGCTTCCTCTTCCTTGACTCTCCTGGCTTCCTCCAGCAAGACAATCTTTGCAGTGAACTCAGCCAGCTCTGCTGCCTTTTAAGGGAAACCAAAAGGTAAATCTTTCTTTATTTCACTATAGATGAACAAATAATTCTGCCCCATTACACAAACTGTCACATAATATGCTAATGTCACTGTTTAAGGTGTGTTTTGTGTGTGTAAAACTGTCCCCAGCATACCAGCTGTTCCTGATTTTTCATCTGATCCTCAGCTTTCCTGGCCAGCTCTTCTTTAGCCATCAGTGCCGCCTGTCTCTCAGCCTCCAAACGCGCTGCCTCCTCCTCCACCCGCCGCCTCTCTTCCTCCAAGATCCGTGCCCTCTCAAACTGCTCTCTCAGATCTGAACAATACACAAAATCATCCAGAAGGGGGCAGCAGTCACTCAATTATACAATATAATTTATTGCAAGTGTGTGCCAAGTAGGGTGGTCACGGGATTTTGTATAATATGCAATATACACCCCCTGGCCAAAAATAAGTCGCAAGCTGTTTGGATTTAAATAGGCAAATGCTTAAGAGTCTATGATTGGATCAGTATTGCAGTGATTATTATGTTTCTAGCATGTTATATGTTTGGCAATAGTTCTTCTAACCCTGATGGAGTGTGTAGCTTTTCATTTCTTAAAAAACCATGTGTGAAGACACATCATGGCCATATTCCAGGATGACAATGTCAAGATTCATCAGGCTCAAATTGTGAAAGAATGGTTTTGAGGAGCATGAAGAATCATTTTCACACATGAATTGGCTCCTCTGAGTCCAGACCTTAAATTCATTGAAAGTCTTTGGGATGTGCTAGAGGAGACTTTACAGAGCGCTGGACTCTTGCATTGTCAATACAAGATCTTGACCAAAAAATGCTGCACCTCTTGATGAAAATAAATGTTATGATGTTATTTCCATTAAGTGATGCATCAATTTTTGGTCAAGATCTTGTATCGACAAAGCAAAAGTCCAGCACTCTGTAAAGTCTGCTAAAGTCTAATAATATATGAGATCAGACATCTAGTGAAATATTCTTACCTTTCTCAACCCTTTTGGTCTGCTCTTCAAACTGGAAAAGCTTCATCATCATCTCTTGCTTCTCTCTCTCCACCATCTCTTTTTCTTTCTCTATTGCCTCTCTTTTCTTCTTTTCATTCTCTAGCTGGGCTCTGGGGGGGGGGAACAAGTAGCAAACACACTTAGGGCCACATTTACTAATAGCTTGCTCAAGCACAAACCCTGTTTTGGCGTTAAAAAATACAGTTAGGATTTACTAAAGACACGCAGTGAAAAATTTGCACTGAAAAGGCGTAGACGGGGTTATTTTTCCAGCTGACCTTATTGCATGTGCATTTGTAGGAGTTTCCCTTTCAGACGCAAAATTTATGGGAGGAGAATATTTAAATGAATCATGCAAGGTGATTTACTAAGGTTTGCGCTCTTCAATTTACTGGTATTTGCGCCATTATACCGCTCAAAAAAAGCATATCTTAAACCAGACGCTAATTTGCGCTGCTCTTGTGTTGCTCATTATGGAAATGCTCCGGCTGTGTCTGTGTTCTTTAATTTGTGCGTTGTCAGTAGATCACGTGCAGAACTTTCCACTCTCATCGGCCCTTTTATGGGATTGCGCTAATTTGCCCTGTTTAGAAAATCTGGCCCAAAATATACTCCCAATGCGAAAAGAAAAACCTTTGAGAAAAATTCACAAAGAAAATAAATAAATAAACAAATATTTGATTAAATGAACTATTTTTGTGGCCAACATTAGTGATGCTCTGGCCTGAGCTTCCTGGTGTCTTGCTGTGATCACAGGGCAGCTGTTCACTGCTATATAATGACGCACTCTGGGCACTGAACACTGTGTCCTCACCTCTCCATCTGTCTCTGGTGTTTCTCCTCTCTGGCTTGTGCCTTCATCTGCTGCACCTCAATGGTGTCAGGTTTCCTGCGCTGCATGTAAAGTTCATGGTTTCCCATGCACAGGTTTAGGATGCGCTTGTTAATACGTAAACGAGACGCATAGAACACAAAGTCCTGCAGAAACAAGAGAGAAAGAACAGAATGTGACACATTTAATGTCATATGCATAAATAATTGGGCAAATATATTATAACCGGCCTTCTTGAATGATTAAAAACTACATAAAAAATGCAATTCTGTACATATGACTTGAACATAGACCAACTTCTTTTATGAAGAGTATGTTTTTAATTTTATGAAGAGTATGTTTTTAATTAACATGAAAAATATCAGAGAAGGGGGTTCAAATATGATATTGTAATACAGAAAAAAAGTAAAAGAAAAATATTTTAAAAACCTTTTCTTACAATTTTGATCAAGGAAAATACGTTATTAATTAGATGGTTACACCACATGACATTTATCATTAAGTCATAACATATAAGCTTTAAAAATGGTATTAAAGTTTTAAAACCATATGAAACCAACATGAATCCAAAGAGTTCATTTCTAAAAACTTGACACATGTATTCTAATTGATTTTTAAAAGATTTTTCCTTTCTTCACCTCCGATACTCTTATTTGTCGTTGGCAATAATTTCGGGGGAAAAGACTAAATCATTTAAGCAAAGACTTACGGGAGCCTTTTTGTCAATGGGTTTGATTATGAACTTCTTGTCGTTGAATGAGATGTTCCTTATTTCACTCCAAGGAAATCCAATCTTTGGAGTCAGCCTAAGAAATGAAGAACAGACTAAATGTATTTCATGTATTGAATAATGTTAATTAACAACATGTACTTGTGTAGGATCAGGGTTTGGTTTAGGATTAGTTGCAAGTAATTATGCATAATTTACTGTTTTTACTAGTGTAAGCACATGTAACGTAACAAAGTGTTACCTTTTTTGTAATTGTAAAGTCTTTTTTTGTCAACAAACAAAATCTCAAACTTTGTGGTACATTAGTCCTTGAGTGCATTGACCTCTCAATAATAAGCAGCAGGCGTTGATGTTGACTTGTTTGGCTTGTTTTGGGCTTGAACGGTCACTCTGCAGGTCATTAACCACACAGTCATGGCACACTGACCCCAATATCCCCAACTAACATTTCTAAATAATCAGATCTTGCTCACAAAGCTTACCTGTCTTCTTTTTCATAGATGTTAAGTCCCAAAGCATCCACGCCTAACCACAGGTCTGTTCCTTTCTTGTTCTTGATGTCAAAATAGTTGACGCCATACATCTCCAAATCCTGTGAGATCTTTAGATACTCCTGCATGGCATCTTCCCTAGTGATACAGAATTCAAAAAATGATAAACTTGTGAAGCGATATGTAGGCGAGCTGAATGGGAGCATATAAGTAAAACTCACTTGAGGATTCCTCTGTGCTCCTTATGCCAAATCTGGATCCTGTCCTCCCATTGCTGTTTAGACAGTTTGTGCTGGTCAAGCACTCTGTAAACACAGAATATCAAAATCACATGCGTGTTCTGAGGATTATTGTTACTAAACTGTTTGTGTTTAATTCTCCATCATCATAAGCTTACTACAGCCACAGATCCTAACAATTGTAAACTAGTTAATATTAAAATTATGAAATTCTGGTATTTTTTGAATAAGTATAAGTGATTTTACAAATATTTACACACTATGGAAAATTCAAGCGGGTACATTATTTTTATTTATTTTTTATTTTTTGGATAAACTTTAAATAATTAAGTTGGTAACAAACATTTAAATTCTTTCCAACATTTTATGCTTTTTTTTTAACAAGGTTATCTTTAAGTCAGGTGGACCCAGTCGATGAACGTGATTTCACCAAGTACAACATGTTTCTGGATTAACATCTTTGTTTATCCTGGAACAACATTTCACTCAACCAATCAGATTTGAGGGACAAGTTTACTCTCATTTGTGGCCGTATCAATCACACGATGAAGGAGATTACCACAGAAAAACCTTTAATTTCAATTAAACTAGGAAAGATCGCAGAATAACAATAGAAACACAACCACGCAAATGTAAACAAGAACCGACAAGGGTCGAAACATAACTGGGAGCATAAATACAAGGAGAACATAATGACAGGCAGGTGATAATATGTAACCATACCACTAAATGAGGGCGTAAACGATGCAATGGGTAGTTCTAGGAACTAGCCACCAGGGTGGTTCCCTGAGAGCAAATGGTTCCCTTAGGAATATTTTCCTGGTTGCATTTGCACCGCCAGTAGAAACTCTGAAGTGACGTAAGCTGCGCTTGTTGTTGTGACTTTTATTTTGACGGCGCGGCGGACGTTTATTTTGACGACGCTGAGAACGCTAAAGCCTGACGACACAGTGCTCGCATTCTCCATGTTCATTAGTTTACGATCTGTCAAACACGTTATTAGATAGAACTGTTATACATAGAAAGTAGACAGTATATCAAAAGGTATAAGTGTATGCAGTGTGGTTGATGTCCAGTGTTGCTAGCTGAGCAGAAATACATAATCATGTTTAGCTTGGTCCCCTCATAGTTGTTCGGCCAATCAGCATACACTAACATCACGGGTAGTTCCTATAGTGCTGGTTTAGACCCTACTCTTAAGTAGGAGCTAAATAAGTTCCTCCAAAAGGAGTTCCTAGAACTAAAATTGTTCCTAGTTCCTGCAGTCCGAACGCGGCAACATCCGGGTACTTTCGCCAATAGTTCTAGGAACTATGAAAAGGTTCCTCCGGTGCAAAAGCCCCTAAAGAGAGCAGGGAAACAGGAACTATGGGAAACAAAAAAGATCATCAAAATATGAGTCCATAACCTTGACATTTACAGTTTCTGTCAAGTTTAGGCTTACAACCAGGGTTAGGTGCTTCTACATCAGTGTTATTCACCTGTTATTTCCCTCTGATTTTAGGGATAACTGGGTAGGGGTAGGTTTAGGTGCAGGGATAGGGTTAGGACTACATTTTCAGACAGGAATGTTGTTCCAGGATCAACAAAATATCCAGTAACGTGTCTTACATGGCAAAATCACATTGACCATGCTTAATGTGAATCTTATTTAAGTCATTTCAACTCGCTGATGGATTCATGTTTATTAGCAGTTTCCCCCCTCACCTCTGAGGCAGAAGCCTCTCAGACGACAGGTATCCATCTTTTTGGGATTCTAGTGAGTAGTCTCCAAACTTGGCCTGTACAGAATATGAGGCCAATAGCACTGCTGTCTCTGGGGGGCAGTAGACCTCATCGCTCAAGATGCCTTCCTTCACTTGCAGGAAGAAAAGCTTTTTTGTGATGTCCTGAATCAGTTCCTCAGACACGTCCTCAGGGTAGTGCTTGGCCCGAAACTTAAACTGCAGAGGGTTCTCTTGCTTTACCTCTTGAGAGGACACCTATGAAATCAGAATGAAGAATGATTGTTGGTTTGTGGAGCCTCTAAAGGAACATGGTGACGGGGAAATAAATGAGATGGGAGGAAAAATATCATTTTTTAATGCATTTAAAACTTTTGCTTTCCCCCAAGAACCTTTGCGTTCCCAAATGCTGATGGAAATAATATGAGGTGGTAGGTAAGAAGTATATTTCAAAACATTTATGTTTGCTTGCAAAACCTTTGCATCCCCAGAGTGATTGTTAACATACAACGTAAATGACTATATATCAATGTTCAGTTCTAGATGCCATGATACAATGCAGATATTTCAGTGACTCAGCTATTGATTTCATTTATTATTTTTCTTATTTTCCCCATTGTTGAGCAATAATTAAAGTTCAGCATCACCTGCATGACTCGTGACTTCTCTAACAGGAATCCTGTATGGGTCAATGTTTATTTGACTAGCAATCTACACCTATGGTTTTGTCTACTGGGCTGCCAGAACACAACATTTGTGACAAGTATTACTTTATGATGATATGTATTAGGTGATTGTATGTACAATAAATATGGCAACTCTACAAAATATGAGTTAACTGGAATGAACATTTCAAGAGTGAAAAATTGAACTGTTGTTCTAAAACCTGAACTTTAGTAACTTAATCAAATGTGTCATGTTGCAAGTATACAGTCCTGTCAAAAGCAAAGGCAATCACATGTCAGAAAGTCAGCCTCCATAGTAGTAAATGTAAGAGTAGTAAAAGAGTAGTAAAATAACAATTATATCCCCACCCATATACCTAACACATTCTCAGTGGTTTTTAGCACATTCCTATGCTGTTGTTAGGATGTTTGCTAGGGTGTTTTGGGTAGTTTCTATTGTGGTTATAAAAGTGGCCCAAGCAAAGAGAGCCTTATTTTAATTTGTAGATTTGGATTGGGTGCCTGTAAATCTATGGGATTCTTTTGACTTTCCGTGAGTCTACTCTGCTCTGATTGGTCAAATGGGCCAGTCTGTTGTGATTGGTCTACCGCTTACAGTTGCGTGTCGGAAATGAAACGCCCATTACCACATCTGAATTTCAGCTCTAGTTCTTCTTCAGCACTTGATAAACAGTGACACGAACAGTAACGACTGCATCGTTTTTTTTCCTGTATCAATTCAGGCACAAGTCCTCATCCTTTTGAAATGCATGCAAAGTGGATTCGCAGCTCTAGAAACAGCGTCTTCTCGACATGTCGACAACCCGAACCAAACTCTTTCAGTCTCAAGCTACAACCACAGTGTTTGAGGACGGGGCAAAATAGACACTGTTCTATGGTCACTGATGACCATAGGCTGGCATTATGCATATTTGTTACATTGTTGCAATTCAGAATCGATTTATTCTTTTAGGAGACAATAACTTTACTTTACAAAGATCTTTCAAACTTTGCAGACATTTTACATTCACAAACAGCAACATTACACTCTGCATTAAAAGGTATAGTAATATTTGAAAAAGCATAATAGGGGCACTTCAACATGTTATTAACATATTATTAACATTAATCCAAGCATTGTGACTACTAAGCATTTATTATCTAACAACATATTGGTGCAAATACGGGTTCAAATACAATACATTCTCTGTATAAAATCAAAAATACCTTTTTGTCCAGTTTCAGCCATGTCAGAAAGCCTTTGTTGTCCGTGTACTGAAGACCAAAGTACCAAACCTCACGCAAACCCACCGTCTTAACCACCTGAATACATTAACACAGAAGGTAAAATTCAACCAGTTACATCCCACTAACACAATGACAAGTAAACTTAAATAACCTAAATTTAAAACATAATACCTAATCATCTGTGGCACTTGATAAACAAGCATGACCTTATGTTGGATGTCAAACAATTGGAGAGTCTCTGTTCTGAGAAGATTAGAATATGAACTCTACAATGAGAGTTCATGCTATCAACAGGGAGGGAAACTACCAACCAACCCACCCTCTTATCAGTTAGGTGTGTACAAATAGGCAGAGACGGTGTCCACCACCTATATTCCATATACAGTCCTGTCATATCATACCTCACCAATCACCATATACCAAGGTAGTCCCGCATTACTAATCTCAACAGTATTTAAAAAATGATTTACACCCATTGCCTATAGTCATAAGCATGAATTCGTGTGTGTCTCTAAGGTAACAAAAATGCTTTTGCAATTAGCTACAAAGCTTTGTTACAAAAAGAGATTTTTTTTGAGTGTACAAGTCACTCCAAGTTTATGGGTCATTGTGATCAAACAAAAGTAGTGCATTTGCCTAGTAGGAAATAGTAGGAAAGTATTACTTATGCAAATGTGCATATAAATATTATCTTGGTAAGAGATTTTCATAGATTGGTGAGGTCTACTAATAAATAAAAAAAATCCCATTAGTTTTGAAATAAGCTTGAGTTATTTTCCCAGCATGCAATGTGAAACTACTGAACATTTTCAACTATGATGAAAATGTTTCATCATCTGTATATAAAGTGGGCACCATTTACGTCTTAGCTTAAACACACATCTAAGTACTAATTCCTCACATGCCGCCTCAAGCTTTAAAGAAATATCAGGAAGATTTCCGGAGCCGCTGCTTTACCTGCTCAAAGAGCTGTTTGCCTGTTGTAACTGACTGGATTGCAAATTCCAGCTCGGCATCCATAGTGGTGACACGGACATTGATCTGCACAGAACGAAATAAAAGTTAGTGTTTTTTCAATGTCATTGTAACAAGAACTGGAATAAATTAAAGCAGGGTATTGTTGGCATGTTGGTATTTGTAGAAAATATTAAATGTACCATTACAACAGAACAAAAGATTTGTTTAAATTTATTACACCTGAATTACATAACACTATTGTCATATCAGATATTTAAAATCACATCGGTCAGAATATCAACCATCAGAAGCATGTTAACTATAATTGTGGAATATTATGCCAGCTAGATTACTTTGACAGATATGCATTATGTAATATCTTCCAGAGAACTGACATCTTACATGGTTTCAACAGATCCAACGAACATTAGGTGTGACATTACTAATCTGGGATACTATAATATACACTGCCCGGCTCGAGCTTTAAAAAAATGATGCATCGCTTAATGGAAATAACATCTCAACGTTTATTTCCATCAAGAGGTGTATTCATTTTTGGTCAAGATCTTGTATTGACATGCAAGAGTCCAGCACTCTGTAAAGTCTCCTCTAGCACATCCCAAAGACTTTCAATTTATTTAAGGTCTGGACTCAGAGGAGCCAATTCATGTGTCAAAATGATTCTTCATGCTCCTCACAACCATTCTTTCACAATTTGAGCCTGATGAATCTTGACATTGTCATCCTGGAATATGGCCATGATGAGTCTTCATACATGATTGTTTAAGAAATGAAAAGCTACACACTCCATCAATTAGGGTTAGAAGAACTGTTGCCAAACATATAACATGCTAGAAACATAATCACTGCAATACTGATCCAAACATAGACTCTTAAGTATTTGCATGTTTAAATCCAAAAACAATTTTTTTTTTTTGGCGATGAAGTGTATTTTACAATTTATGAGATTTAGTTTTGTACTTCACAAAGTTTCTAGAAGAGATTCCATGACTTCCATGGTGACAATCTCTTGTCCAAGGTCACGTTTCAGTCCAGCACACTTTACACAAGCTTTCATAACGACCCGGTGAACCTTGACAGAGCCTTGCAAGTACTGTCAAAGTTGCGCAACCTTCATGCTAACTACTTCAGAGCTGTAAAGATAAACCCTTCAAACTTGTGCAACAAATGTTGGCAAAGTTATTTTCAGACCCATCAACATTTCAGTTCAACGCTTGCTTCCTGTTATTAGTTCCTATTTGCAAAACATAAATAAAAGACCTTCATATATCCAGAATTATTGCACATTTAGTGGCTCTAATCATGAGAAAGGTTCAAGCAATAATACTCACACTGCAATAACCATTACACCCTGGTGTTAGTATTTAGCCACATCAGCAAGTAAATGATCTGCATGTTTTGGCCACCTACTGTAGAACTATTGGTTAATTGCTGACAATACAAAGTTGCAACAATTTTTACCACTTTAAACTCTATATGTTGTGCAAAACCATTAATGGTACAGTAGAAAATATGACTAATTTTAATGAAAATACTAGTGAATCATATATTAATTATATAAAAGCTATATAAAACTGGTTAACTGTAATTCATAGTAACCATGCCACAAAAGTTTGGGGTCGGTAAGATTTTTTAATGTTTTTGAAATAAGTCTCTTATGCTCATCAAGGCTGCATTTACTTGATTAAACAATACAGTAAAAACAGTAATATTATGAAATAGTATTACAATTTAAAATAACTGTTTTCTATTTTTAAATATTTTCAAATGTAATTTATTCCTGTGATACAAATCTGAATTTTCAGCATCAGTCTTCAGTGTCACATGATCCTTCAGAAACCATTCTATGCTGATTTGTAGCTTAAGAAACATTTCTTATTATCAATGTTGAAAACAGTTGTGCTGCTTAATATTTTTGTGGAAACAGTGATACAATTGTTTCAGGATTTTTGAATAAAAATTGATAGAAAATTCAGTGTTTATATAAAATAGAAATATTTTGAAACATTTTAAATGTCTTTACTTTCACTTTTGATCAATTTAATGCATCCTTTCTGAATAAAAGCATTAATGGAAAAAGGGATTTAATTCTACATTACTATAGAAATTCATGGCAAAAAGAGATAAGAAAATACATGCTCTTTCACAGTAAAATGTTTATATCATTTTTGTTTATTATTAAAGTAATAATATAATTTACATAATAATTTATGGTAAAAAACAATAAATCTGTGATTGTGTCTAAATTGTCAATGTTTTGATGTAATGTTTTGTGCCAATATGTTTCTGTTGAGATATGAAGGCCTGGCTCGCAGTCTCTGCTCTAATTCATCCCAAAGGTGTTCTATGGGGTTGAGGTCAGGACTCTGTGCGGGCCAGTCAAGTTCCTCCACACCAAACTCGCTCATTTATGGACCTAGCTTTGTGCACTGGTGCGCAGTCATGCTGGAACAGGAAGGGACCATCCCCAAATTGTTCCAACAAAGTTGGGAGCATTAAATTGTCCAAAATGTCTGAAGCATTAAAAGTTCCTTTCTCTGGAACTAAGGGGCCAAGCCCAACCCCTGAAAAACAACCCCACACCATAAACCCCCCTCCACCAAACTTTACACTTGGCACAATGCAGTCAGGCAAGAACAGTTCTCCTGGCAACCGGCAAACCCAGACTCGTCCATCGAATTGCTCACTCCAGAGAACACGTCTCCACTGCTCTAGAGTCCAGTGGCGGCGTGCTATACACCACTGCATCCGGCGCTTTGCATTGCACTTGGTGATGTAAGGCTTTGATGCAGCTGCTCGGCCATGGAAACCCATTCCATGAAGCTCTCTACGCACTGTTCTTGAGCTAATCTGAAGGCCACACAAAGTTTGGAGGTCTGTAGCTATTGACTGCAGAAAGTTGACGACTTCTGTGCACTGTGCGTCTCAGCATCCGCTGAACCCGCTCTGTGATTTTACGTGGCCTACCACTTCGTGGCTGAGTTGCTGTTGTTCCCAATTCTTCCACTTTGTTGTAATACCACTAAGAGTTGACTAATGGAGTTGACTCGTGGAATAATTAGTAGTGAGGAAATTTCACAAATGGACTTATTGCTCAGGTGGCAACCGATCACGGTACCACGCTTGAGTTCACTGAGCTCCTGAGAGCGACCCATTCTTTTACAAATGTTTGTAGAAGCAGTCTGCATGCCTAGGTGCTTGATTTTATACAACTGTGGCCATGGAAGTGATTGGAACGATTGGAATGATTTGGAGGGGTGTCCCGATACGTTTGGCAATATAGTATACATAACATAAAGTAACAAAAGTTTGTGTGTATATATGTGTGTGTGTGTATATATATAAATCTGGCACATTTACACAAGTTCTCATGTCAATTATGCACTGTCCCTTTAAAAAAAAAAAAAAAAACATAACTCTCAGTTTTAGTCATGTACAATGATGTGAATAAAATTACAATAAAATAGTAGCACAAGGTGTCCAGTCTTCTGAGTATCACTATCAGTGGAACATAATGCAAATTAACCTTATCAGCAAGCCCTTAGATAAGGCACAATAGGCTGGCAGCTGTGTCAAAAGAGCTTAAATCACTGCTGTAACTAATATGGTATATTTATATATGATACTACACATATAATACATTAGCACATATGCTTTCAGTAATCAAAAATCTTATTAAGTGGCAAACAAGCTGCTTACTATTGGCAGCTTCAGCCTCTCCGTATCCAAAACAAATAAAAATTAATAATCTCAACGCCAGCATGGCAGGTATAATCTATAATCTTCAAAGCTTGTCCTCTCGGTGGGATTTGTCCTAGTAATGGAACAGACTGCATGAGTGCTGTTTAATCCAGCAGTCAGCATCTCCATGAGCAACCATCAGAGCTACACATGTTATCTAGCCAGAAGAAAGACGTCATAACACCTGCGTGTCTCATTTGCCTTGGAGGGTATAGAGTACCTCACAAGACACTGCTAACCCACTTCTCCTCAAATCACACACAAGCGTTTGTGCTCCACGTAGCCTTAAATAAGCTGTAGGTCTAATCTCAGTATAAATACACGCATTTGGATAATTCATGGAAAATGGAAATAGACATTAACGTTCAGGTTCTAATGTATATGATGCTGGTCACCATTTCTTTTAAGCTTATTAATCAGCTTTTCTTCTCTAGTCTGTTTCAATAGTCTTGTGGTGTCCCAAATTAATTTTTTTTTGAAAGTACAGAGTATTGACAAGTACAGTCTCTCAATTTATATGAGTTTATGAAAACTGCATGCACAATAATTGCAGCTGGGGTTTAAAGTATGTCTGTGATAATCCTGGAAGGACTTTGTACGTTTCAAGCATCGAGGGCACAATTTCAATTGAATTATCTTTTCTAACAATTGTAATCTTTGATAATAGACTGTTCTTTATTGGCATCAATGGTTCATGAAGAACCTTAACATTAATGGAACTATGGAACTATAAAATATTCTTCACACTAAAAAAAAAAAAAAAAAATGGCTCTTTGGGGAACCAAAAATGGTTCTTCTGTGGTATTATTGTGAACCCCCCCCCCCCCCCCCCCCCCCTTTTGGAACCTTTATTTCTAAGAGTGCATGATATAATGGCATATTTTTTATTTTAACCAAATAATTATTAATTTAATTCAATTATTATGTGATACTCAACAATGGGGACAAACGTGGGAATGCTGTATCTCCATATTTCTCTCAGAGAATTCAACGAATGAATAGCTTTTCCAGTTAAAATATACATTTCAACATTACCACAACTTGTAACATGTCCATGCGGTGTGCAGAAAAATTCCACTCTTATACCACTATAAGAGCCCAAATACTTACAAATACATAAAGATTAAAACCTTGATGAATAAGCTGGTTTATCAGTAACCTCTCAGCAACAATTAGAATGACATCACATCCTGGTATTCAAATACTAAAGTCAAAAGTATGTTCACAGCAGCACATCTAGCTAATCTTTTACTTTTGCGGCATTCTGCGCCCATGAACACAGTATGAACTCATCCTCATTGTCTAAGTTTAGTTAATGAGTAAAGACTCATCTTACTCAAGCATGTTAACCATCAAATTCATAGTTAGTATCCTCCTAAAGTTTGAGGTGATAACTACACCTTTTGGAGATTAAATATAAAGATGATAATGTAATTTCAGAAATAACCACTTATAAGCATTAATAAGATATGCAATTTTACTCCTTAACATTGACAAAAATAATGAGGCAATATGGTAATAAATGGCTGCTTTATCTTAGTTTAAGTGCTGTAAACAAAAAACGTCCTGCCTTTCAACAGTATTGATTTTGTCCGAACAGATTACAAAAATATTGAATAAAATATCAAATAATCTTAAACTATGAAACATTTTGTAATGTAATAAGTCTTTTTCACAGATGCCTATTGTAAGTCACCATAGATAAATACAAAACCCACTAAATAAGACAGAAGTCAACATATTTACCAAGAATAAACATAATAGACATATACATACTAGGCTACTTCTTTCACAAAAATCCTTGTGTAATATGTAGTTTAACTTATATAATTGTTCCCATTTATTACACTATCTATTTTTGTTCTTAGGGGTGAATTCAGGTTGAGTGGGACACTTTTTGCCATTGAGATGACTGGGAAAAAGTGTCCAAATCAACCTGAATTTACCCCTATATAAACATAAACTTTATGTTTAATAAAAAAGAAAAGAAATACTTACAGGCTTAGGCATCGTCAGTCTTGTATGGGGACACACTGAAGAAAGAAACCAGAGGCGCGCGCTGGATCTTCAACAGTCTCTGTGCTCGCGACCGAACAGTGAACGCTAGAGACTCATTCCTGAGTCATTTTCGATAGATGGTGTCAAAGCCTCGCCCCAGCGATAGCTAGTACGATAAGTTAGTTAGACCACTCGAGTTAAAGAGGTGCAACGGGTCTCTGCTACCGCGCAGCTGCGGGTCCTGTAGGTTCGACCTTTGATCGGGCTCGCGCCCAGACGGCGACGCACGCAATGCGACAGAACTAGAGCACGTACAGTATGCACTATTGCAGCCTTACTGATTTGAACGGAAGGTTCTTTTCTCGTCGCTAACACTGATAGAAGCTCTTTAACAGGTCACTGTTACATTACAGCATTAGTCCATACACTGGGCAGAGAGATCATGGGTGCGGTTGAGCTTTATAATCTACTGCAAAGGTGGATATTTGGGTAGTTCTCTATACTTTCTCTAATCTATTAGTAGCCTATAGGTAGGCTAATTTGTAGTAGCCTCACACGTAGGCTATTTGAACACTTAAGAAAAGAGTTTGAATGTCACAAAATATTTTAAAAAATATATAAGCTTATGTTTTAAGTTGTTTTAAATGCTAAAACCGTTGGTTAAAAATAAAAAATAAATTCGGAGAAAATGTCTTCACTTAAAAATAAAGGTTATTTATTGGCATCAGTGGTTCCATGAAGAACCTTCCAAATCCATGAAACCTTTCCATTACAAAAAAAGGATCATTATAGTGAAAAAGGGTTCTTTAGATTATGATTATGTTCTTTACACTAAGAAAATAATAATTCTTTTTTTAAGAATTGTTCACTTCGGTTAATTCTTTTGGGGACCAAAAATGGTTCTTCTAAGGCAGGTGTTCTCAACTCTGGCCCTCGAGATCCACTTTCCAACAGAGTTCAGCTCCAACACTAATCAAACACACATGAACAAACTAATCAAGGGGTAGGCCTACGTCTCAATCAGCTCCCTAGTTCAGTAGTCAGGGCACTGATCACGGAGTTGGCCATTTTAAGGGCTGTCTCAATCGCATAATCCTTCCAGTGCACTGAAACGTTCACTTCCTAAAAAGTAGGAAACCTTCCTAAACCTGAACAAGGGTCTAGTAATGTACTTTAAAAAAGATAAAAAATATAATGTCAGAAAAATATCAGTTCTGCTGTTGTTCATAAACACCAGTAGTGATGTTGTATAATGAAGACGTTGTCATGTCACCGGAAATAGAGACATCAGAGAGAGACTTCCCATAAATCCTAATGTAATTTGTGCATCATAAGAAGGATGGCGTCTACGCTAATATTAGTCTCTCTGTTTATCCCGAGGTTTAACGCAGTCCGCCGGATCCAGGCCGTATCCGGATCGGATGAAGGACCTGCGCCTGGAGACGACGACAACGCAGTCTTGAAGTGTCAACTAGTCTCTCCCCTGTGAAGGCCCCCTTCCCTTCCCTTTACCTCTGTACTGATAAAACTTTGTCAGGATAATTCTGATTCATGTGGCTATGCGGAAGCGATAAAAATTCTCAGAGTCACCAGGCACTGTTTTATGCAAATGAGCGGTCGGATCGCATGAAAGGTTTTCTGTTTGAACGGTGTCGTGTTAACGGTAAGTTAATAACTAATGATCGTTGCGACGGAAGTGAATCAATCAAAACTAACTTTAGCTGGACAATAACTTTATTCTAGAGCTGCTGTAAAGCCAAAACTACCTCTGTTACTTTAACAGTCCATATTGTTAAAAGCGCTATATAAATGAAGGTGACTTGACTTGACAATGACATCAGTGTCTCAGTGTGTAGTGAGCAGGGTCCTTCTTTACTGTCCTTACCAGTGCCTGAATTCATGTACACGATATACTGATTCACGACCAAGGGAAGCTGGCGAGCTGATTGAGACGCACCCAAGGTCTTTAAGAGTACTAGAAATTTTGAGTTTGATCAAGGTTGGAGATAAACTCTGCAGGAAAGTGGATCTCAAGGGCCAGGGTTGAGAACCCCTGCGAAAACCCCCTTTTGGAACCATTTTATTTTTAAAGAATGTAGGGTTATTTGTTTGCCACTTGGTTTGACATTTTGTTATCTAATTTATTGGTTTTAAATGTGGGTCATAACCCATTGGTAAGTTACAAACCGGCATCTCAAACCACATTAACGCGCACTGCATGCAGAGGAGCAGAACTGCTAGAGGGCTAAAATGACTGCTTTAACTAAAAGATTGTTTCATCATATTTCATTTAAATTCATTCTTTTTAATGCCTATCAAGATTATACCATATAGCCTGCGTTTGCTGATCTAATGCAATGACATTTATACATTTTAAAGGGATACTCCACCGGTTTTTCATATAAAACTGTTATTAGTATTAGAAGCAAGTGCTTCGACTCGGCGCAGTAATACATTCACTCGAGAAAAAAGAGAGGAGTGATGATATTACTGCGCCGAGTCGAAGCACTTGCAATGGTATTCCGCCATACAATATAGTTATCCATTTTACACGCTTAGAAAAGCGCAACGTTTTATTTTGTGTCACCGTTTATGGTCGAGTATTAATAATATTTTTGGTGGGCCATTGTAGTTTAGTAATTTTGTTCAGTGTTTTGTCATTTTTCTAACATATATCTATGTAGTTTTTATTATGTTTTCTGTTTTTAGTTGTACTTTCATTTAGTTTGAGTTATTTAAGTTATCAATTGGTGGTTGAGAATATTCCCCCAAGCGCTTTGAGTGCCGAGAAAAGCGCTTTATAAATGTAATGAATTATTATTATTATTAAGTACTTTCACTTAAACTAAATGAAAATAAGAAATGTTGCCTTGGAAATTAGCTGAAATAAAATAAGTTTTAGTTTTTTATATTTTATTTTAGTTACTGTTTATTTTATTTCAAGAAATGAAAAGAAAAAAAGCTTTAATTAACAATGATTTACAGACCAAGCTTTGATTCATTGTTTGAAACAAAAACTATTAAATTATTTAAATTCATTTTTCATAAATGGAAACATGACTAGTTTTATTTTATGTCTTTATTTCATGAGAATACATGCAAATGGTTTGCATTGCTTTTAAGCATTTACATTAGTTCTGCAAACATTGCACAAAAACTTATGAACCTGTGTAGTGAAAGTTCCACAAAGTGCCTTTCAGTAACTTTTTTTTACAATTTTGGGGAGCTAGAAAATCATTCACATAAAAAAACATTGTCACAAAAGACCAGACTAAAATGAAGAATAAAATACAACAAGTTCAGTGCAAATCTATGCGTGAATGGTACTTTATTGTACTTCTGAATTGTGCCTCATTATGAGGTCATAAGCAAAAGACACCACCAAAAAGTAGCAACAATATAAAAAAGAACTGAACAGTTCGTCAGACATATGTCTCTCTGAGGTGTTCTGGATTGCACCACTCTGGTAGTGAGGTTTCATACACAGAATCAGATGTGGTCCTCTGTCTCAACTCTGAGGAGGATCCACTCATACTATCACAACATGTATCTTCATTGTCTCTATTGTGGATATCAAAATGTTCATTCCCAGAAGGCGAATCCAATGTTTCTTCACTTGAGGATCCGGAGCAGCTGCGTGTTTTCTTCGACAGACATCTGGCGTCCTGAACAGTCAGCGATTTGCGGCTCGAGAGAGCTACATGGGAATTGTGCTCAACCGCTTGGTGATAACTCGGAGGATCGCTTGGTATCCTGCTGTCCACCTGATGGAAAACTTCCTCGCTAGACAAGAGTCTCGGCTCCGGTTGAGGATTCAGCACCTCAGGTAGGGTCTGGCTATGGCGTAGAGCTCTCTCGATGGCCCGTTTGGTGGACCCACTTCGCCCGAAGACAGTCCTGCTTCTTATGTGTGCGCTCTTCATTGATTGCGAGCGTCTTTTTGGGGTCTCTGAACGATTCGGTGCAGGTGCCGACTGGCGGGTGGGATGCGAATGTTTGCGTAGAAGGGTCTTTCTCTGATTGCATGAAGGCATGATAGGAGAGCTATTATGGATTGAGCTCTCTGAAGCGCTGGAGAAACAACTCTCAAGTGAACTTGAAGAATAATACGAGGAGCATTTAGAGGTTGTCCTGGCCCCAGTTTTAGGAGCCAAACAACAGCTTTCCCCCAATCTGTTACCTGCTCTAAACACAATACAGTCATCGGAGATCTGTTTTGTTAATTGTTTGTCATGAAAGTCCATTTCTGTCTGGCTCCTAGATAAGACATGGAGCCGAACTTTCTTGCTCAAGACGGTTGCTGGTTCAGAGCGTCTGCGAGTCAACAATTTTGTAGTCCAAGGTTCCTCTGTGCTGGAATGTTCCAGAGCATTCTCTTCAACGGCGGATTTGATAGAGTCCATGTCAGAAAAACTTCCCTTGTAGCCGTCTGCATCAGGGTCATTACTGTCATACGCAGAGTCATGATGGTGTGAAGAATAAGAGTCTGAAGGAGAAATCAAGGATAGATACTTATTAATTAACCAAACATTAAGTATTATTAGTTCATAACAAGTATTTTGTCAACATTGGCTTTTCTAAATAATTGGTAAAATGTTTTGAGGGTGTGGAGATGAAATTCAAGTTGGAATTGGACGGCCAATTCGATTTCTGAAGGTACAACTAGACCACCTCTCTTAAATTCTCATTGGTCAAAGGATGAACAACTATTGATTGCATAATTACTGGCAAAATGGCAAAGAACACTTTACGAACCCATAGATAAGAACAATTTAAAATTAGATCTCTTTAGCTAAAGTCTCCTGCATCCTTTCTTCAAGGGTTTCAGAAGATATCTTAGCAATGTTTCACACTGTTCTCATATTTCCCAAGATATCATTCAAGATCAAACTCTCCTAAATAATATTCAGAAAAACATCTGAGACAGTTGATACTTCATGCCCATTGATATAAAATCTACTGCATAGGCATTCAAAAAGACAAAATGTTAAAGAAGCTACCTTGGTTATCGCTGAGTTCCTCTTCATCAGAGTCTCCAAAGAGCATCAGCGCATCCTCACCAAATATTTGATCGCAGTTTTTAATGAGAAACTCTGTCAGATTTGTCACCTGCAAATACAAAGAGTGACATAAGGATTTAACAAAGGCCACTTCAACAGCAAAAAAAGTCATCACATGAATAATGAAATTCCATGAAATTAGGTAAAAATAAGTTTGGATATGAAACTAGGTTGATCACTTCTTCCTGTGGTGAGTTTCAGTATTACTCAGTCTGCTATTTTCTGGCTCCTGGCCACATTGTGTGAGAACTTAGTAAGGTTAAGACTTTCAGAAATCACTTTAAACTCACCTCTTCCATCTTTTTCATGTCGTTGTCTGTTTGGAGCAAGTTGGGGGAAACGCATGTAGCTAGATTGAGGGGAACCATCTTGTTTGATTCTGCATTCTCACTTATGAGGTAAAGCAGAACAATCAAGTGCTTCAAGAGCTGAATATTTGGCTCAGGAAGCGTGTTGATCACCCTAAAGACAAAATAAAGAAAACCTGGTCACAAATACAGTTCATTTACACTAAACACTTTTAATTCAACCCAAGTGTGTCATTAGATAACTTACATTTTGATTTCAGCACACTTCTGAACTTCATCTTCATTTTCCATTGCAGTCATCCAGGATTTGGCCTTTTCCACCATTAGCAATCTGCCAGGCAGTTGTCTAAGAAAATCCTGCAAATCGGAATACACAAAACCCAGGGAATTAATGACCAAATATGCATCTTTTAGACTTAATTACTGTCAATAACTCCAATCAAATCATGTTGCTCAAGGTCGTTCCATACCTTGATAAGATCAGCAAGCAAAAAGACTGACTGCTCTTTCAGATCCACTTCTATCCCATTGTTGAGCTGCGCCTTGAACTCTTTCAGCAGTCTGGCGTTCCCTGCCTTCCTGAACACCCCCTCGGTGTACAGACCCTTTTTCAGTAGCAATGTAAGGATATCCTGCAAAGGAAATTGAGGTAAATTAAAACATTTGAAAGACTAAAACCACACACATAAAATACTACATATGTTTACGGTTTTGCAGTGAAGTTCTATTGATCATTCAGACAATTCTCACCATAATTGGTTTGGGAGGACTCCCATCTTTTTGACAGATATCCGACAAGGCTCGCCCAAACAGTTTGTTTTCGGGATGTACACTTGCATCATGGGATTCCATGTTCCTTTTCTGTACTCGTCGAAACATGCTCTTCCAACGCCTTTGATTGATGTTTAAGTTTCCTGTTGAATATCAATAAAGAAACTGTAAAAATCCACTATTCCACTAGCATACAGTAGTCTGATATTCTAATTTACAGTAAACTGCATTAACCCTGGTTTTGAAAGGTTGTTGTTGTTTTTTCTTTTTTACATCAAAAAGTCAATGCAATGACAATGACATTTAAAATAACAGAAGTGAGACTGTAAGCTTACCAGTGTGGGAGATCCTGGGCATATTTTCATTAGTCTGCTGACCAAGGGAGATTCCTGTATTCAGTGGAACCTAATAGAAAGGGAAAGCAATCCATCAGATGAAGCAATGAACTACAGAGGCGTATCTATTAAGAGGCAGTACTAAAAATGGTAATTGGGGGATTTTAGGTTGGTGCAACAAGAGCTTAAATAAGCAAGCTTTGTAAACTATGTATTGGTCAAATATATTGAGATGTAACAGGTCAGGACTTTGTAATATCCCATTTTAGGCATGCTCAGCCTTTAAAGAATCCATAATTGCACTAATCTATCAATCAGAAGGTGATAAGAAGTGCTGTATGCGTAAGATCTTGGGATCAATATACTTACATCTGTGGCTGGCAAGATGAATAGGTCCATGCTGTTTTGAGTCAACGATTTAGACTGAAACAGAAAGAACAAAAGATGTGTTTATCCTTTCATTGAGATTTGTGGAAGCAGGTCAATTCAAATACGTACTAATCAGTTTCCATGATGACATTAAGGGATAATAGGTGTGTGAAACTATGGGTAAAGGTGATAACTTACCACGCCGTGACCACTCAGCACCTTCATAGGTTTGCTGGGTTGTGATGACCAATAGATCAGTCCTCGTCAGATTACCTGGTCAGTGAAAAGGGTTTGATTAGTGATTATAGAACTTGCAGTTTCATATATTACAGAAACTAATATCATAGAATCAAACTTTGCGAATCAACACCCAAAGTCCATGATCCAAATAATGCATTTAATAAATAAATAAATATTAAATAGACTCAGTTTTAGTCTTCTACACATAAAAAATTATTAGCAAAATATCAAGTGGTAATATTAATTTCAGTAGAATGTATGGATAATTATGTTTCATTTAATTAGTCAACAGCTCCAAAACCAGGGTAATAACACATTACAATAAAAACTGTATTTTTTTAAATAAATGTTACTCACCACTATAAAAAATTCAAGCAGAGGTCAAATGTTGTGGGTGTCTGGAGAAAGCAACAAGCTACATTGACTCCGGAGCAGAACAGACTCTACCAAGAGACTCAAACAGACTGAAGTGAAACAGCCCACTGCACCACACAAAATACAAGTGGGCGGGCAAAGGGGAAATTCTGATGTGCAATGGAGACAGGAAGCAGCATCACGGGCTCCCACCATCAACACCTCTTTAGCTACAAATGGCAAGTTGTTGTGACCGAGGGTGGAAAGTGTGACATACGTCACTCGTGTGAGCATGAACGTATACTACAAACATAGGGATGTCCAATTGGAGTTTAATATCTTAAGACATCAATCATTATTATGTAACATATCTACTATCATTGCATACTATATCTGTCTATAAAGATAAAGATATAGTGTATAAAGATACACTATATCTTATAAAGATAAAAATGCATGGTAGTTGCTTGGAATTTATTATTATTATTATTATTATTTCTTGAAATCAATTTCAGTTTCTGAAGGTTTTCTGGTAAATAGGATACTAATTAAGCCTGGCTAGTGTTTACAGTAAAGGCACTTTTACAATGATTCATTATTGTGCTGTAAATGCTAATGATACCCTGGGACTTTTTGAAAGAATCAAAAAACATCATTTTGAGACTCTGAATCTGACAGTGTTTTGCTAACTGACTCACTGTCGTTCATGAAACTGGTCAGCCCCCATGTTTTAAAGTAAGATGTATGTTGGATAAATTCAACATGAAAACAAAAGAGCTGCATTTGACCAAATGCCTTTCTGCATACCTCCTACTGCTTACAGTCTCCATGGAAATCAGGTCATTGCCTTCTCATATGGAGCCTTTTGATGTTTTGGAAAGTTAAACATGCAGAGGGAGTTTAAAACTGTACTAGAGTCTTCTTAAAATCTCAAGTTTGAACAGTTATTTCTTTCTTCACTGGGGAGAACTGGGCAGCAGATTTCAGTTTGATTTTAAGGCACTTACCTTACAGTCTTGGTTATTTACATTTTTTACCTGGGTAAAATATGCCCCAATAGCAGGGAATGTGCCATTAATTTTTTATTTATTTTTTCAGTGAAAATCAAGCAGTAGAAAAATATGAATCATACAATTTTGGTTTAATATAATATAATATAATATAATATAATATAATATAATATAATATAATATAATATAATATAATAGTTTGGGATCAAGCAAGGTTACATTCAATCAATCAAAGGTGGCAGACAGTAAAGACATTTATGTTACATAAGATTTCATAAGATGTTACATAAGAATTTTAAATAAATGTTCTTTTAAATTTGTTGAAAAAAGAATCTTGCCTGGTTAACACAAACATATCAGCAGGACATTGATGATAATCATAAATGTTTCTTGCAAATCAGTTTATTAAAATTATTTGTGTCGGATCATGTGACACTGAAGACTGGAGTAATGGCTGCTTTAAATATTAATAATATTGCTGGTTTTACTGTATTTTTGAGCAAATAAATGGAGCCTTGGTGAGTATAAGACACTTCTTTCAAAAACACTAAAAAATCTTACTGACTTCAAACATTTAAATGGTAGTATAGACATGTCAAACAATTTTTTTGTACAAACAATTTTTTTCAGATCCTTACTGAGTTTTAGCTCTTGTGATAACCAGTCCTGGTCTCTGTTGAACAGCCATGTTCCAATAGCCTGACTCACATCACACTCTTTTGAGACCAGATAACAACTGTCTGTGTGTTTCTAAACAACTTGTTTATTACATTCCATTCAGACTTAAAATATCCCAGATGACACAAATATGACAGGACAACAAGCCTAAGTAACCAACAACTCTCTCTCTCAGATTAATGTGAAACATTTCTGCTCATCAAGGGCATTTTATATAGATTAGACATAAACACTATAATTATGACTGAGATGGTGTTTGAGTAAAAATGGTGTCGTGGAATGATAACATTAACGCTTCACTTCTTAATTTGTTAAACGAAACCCCTCACCACAAAAGCAATTTCAATTTCTACATGAAGTGTGAATCACCAAACTTTCCCCTCATGTACAGTGAAAGAAACCAAGTGATTTATTGCAGGTTTACGATAATCAATACTTTTTAAACAGCGCAAACAGTTAAAATCATCGTCTATAGCATCATTTGATACATTTAAAAAGGCCAAACGTTGTACCTATTTTTTTTAAATCACACCTGTAGGTGGCCTCATTCGAATGACCTTCAAAGCAGCCCACCAGGGAAAAACCCACGTGGGATATAATGCATCATAATGTTTTCTAGGTTGTAGGCTGAAAGACCACCAGACAACCTCAAATTTACACATGCCCACTACTGTCAGAGGTCACAAACAACTATTATTCAGACTTTTGATTGGATTGTTAGATATCTTTATTATAAGACAATTGTCTTTAAAGGCAGTCTCAGCATCAAAATTCATCTTTAATGTTGAAATTAAGTTGGTCTTCAGGTTTGAAGTCTTTATTGGGGCTGCCGTCCTCATTGAGAACGCGCCTGCTGGTGTATCCAACGATAGGGTACTTTGCTTTGTATGTGCCTTTAAATATCTGTTCGAGGGATTGAAGTTGATTCTCAGTGAGGCCCGTCTAACAAATAGAAACCAAAAGAGGCAATTAAGTTTGTGGCAAAAGAGTCTGGTGGAATTCAATATTCAATCTAACAACAGTTTTACATGAAGAAGCTGTAACTATTTTTTTTTTTCTGTGGCAAAGTTGTGATCTTTATAAAAATCCACAACTTACAGTGTCATGTGTGAGATCTGCAGGGTCGAGGGACATTTTGGCCACGGCTCTGGTTGAGTCTTTGCCCACAAGGGCATTATAAGATGCTCCCTTTCCGTAAAATTCTGGAAATTAAATGGACAAAACAGGGTTTCAACACTTTCTAACCAAGGAATTCCCATGACTTTTTTATTATGACGTATATCTGAGTGAAACGGCTTCTCGAACAGGAAAAAATGTAGGCGGGGCTTGATTTTGTCCACTGAGAATTGATTGGATTATTGGATTGTTGTGGTTTGCTATTGCTGTGATCTCATGTGATTGACCGGTTTGCCCCGCCCTCGTGCCAGTAACCATATCATCAGAGAAGAACAGTTATTTTGATTAAAGATTACGAGGTCACATGAATTAAAAAAAATTATGTGCACGAATACATCTTTTTTATAATAAATATTGCAATATTCCATTAAAAACTAAGAATTGTCAGTTTTGATTTCATGGTGACTTTAAATTCACTATAGAAATTCTCATGAATCCTGGAACTGTGCTAAAGACCCTGATATACTTCGAGTGAAATTTAAGAACGAACCGATGTGACATCATTTCAAACAAAATCAGACCAAAACGAAGTATGGTTTGGGAGTTCGAAAAGTTTGCTAGGTTTTTTTTTTTTTTTTTTTTAGTTTAATTTCTCCTGTTCAGTCGGTCGAGGTCATACGTCCGCGAGTGAAAACATGAACACACTAGAGAGCTGCTTTATAGCAGAAAATGAAGTTGTACTTCTGATTAAACAAGACACTGGCACTGTTTTTCATGTTTAATATGGTAAAGCTGGTTGATTTTAAGCAATCTATTGTATAAAAAGATATATAAAAAGACGTGACGTGGCTTTACTTGATTGCCGAATTGCAGAGCTCGTGCAAACATATCCACGTGGCTCTGATCAGATGCTTTTCTTATGCTTTATTAAAATGCTTGCTGTTTTCTCAATTTTGTTGTGTGTTTATTTAGTTTTTTGAGAGAAAAGCACACAGCACATATTTACATATTCATCTAAACTTCGCTCTCAGCAGTGTGGGCGGTGTTGGATGTTCGATAGTATCTCGCTGCTCACGTATTTCGAACACCTTTTTACCCCTAAGCGAAGAACGAAAAAGAACTTCACCATGAGTATATCGGGCCCTAAATTGCATAGCTTTATTGTTTTTCCAGCCCTGGGAATTCCTGTATTTTCCCAGGACTGTTGGAAACTTGATCCAGTAAAATGTAAATAGGCCTGTGGTTTCAGTATGACACTGCTTAATTCTAACACACACACGTTTGTTTCACTATACTGTATTAGTGAGTGAGGAGATTGTATAGACTTCTCCTGATTTTAAATCATGTTAAGGATATTTTCTTAACCCAAGTCCTACCCCTAAACACAACCCTAACAGAAATATGTGCAAAGCACTATATTTAAATTAAAAACATGTTTTGGACTATTTGTAAGCCTTTTTAATTAGTAAGGATGCCCTCACTGGTCAGTTGACATAATATTTCACCAGTTAAGTGAAGACATTTGACCTTCACAAGCATTGCCAAACCTGTAGCCTACTCACAACAAAATCAAAATAGGGAACAAAGCAAAGATCTAAACTGATAGATCTACTTCCTCTAATGAGTGTCTATTAGTTTGAAACTTCCACCAGCACACAAAAGATTGAAGAAGGTGAAGTTGTATACAACATCTGACCTTTTCCAGTTGTGACGTCAAACACTACTCCTTTAATGGCCATGTAAATTGGTTGTCCATCCTGTAAACGGGGCGGGCACGTTTTAAACTCGTCAGTAAATACAATTTGCATTTAATAATTAATCAAAATAACATAGTTTCCAAATCGTGTTTAACACAAGCACAGTGTTTTTGTGACAGAACATACCTCGCTCCCATCGTATCTTTGCAACTCCTCCTCGGTGAACAGACGCACCGTTTTCGATGCGTTTTTTATTTTACTATCATCATTTGTGGAACAAATACATAGTAACGCGTATAATACAACACTACGGGCATAAAACATTATGGACTGTCCGTGTTGAGGTTTATAAGAACCGAGTCTGCGGCTACAGTTTCCTTGTTGTCACGGGAGTGTCTGTTTCCATTCAGTTTTTCAGATGCTGATCTCAGATCAGCTTTCACAATCGGTGGTGGAAATGCTCAATTTGTTTCGGAACAGTATCTAATTGGTGCTTTTGGACAAAATGGTTTAATATTTTAACGTATCGCTGTTTTGGGGTCCGGATATAGTGGTTTTGCACTTCATGAAACTTCTTAAAACAACAATTTCTGCTTTGGGAACTTTCTAAACTTCCACTTGCCGCGAGTTTCTGTTTCTCCATTCACGTGAGATGGACCGGAAATGACACGCACCTATGGAACTCCTCTTTAAACAAGCCAAGTTCCTCAATAAATTCTCAAAATGTCGTGTTATTATCCATAAAAATGCTAGAATTTAATGAATCTCTACATTTATAACAATATTGTATCTTATTTTATAAAGCCAATATGTATAAAAATCACCAAACACAAATCCTATGTAGCCTATGTTATGTTACATTTGAATAAATCTTTACAAATCTGCGCAATTGACATTTTTCCACTGTCAATATTACTGTAGCATACATGATATCCTTGGGTTTTTATCTTTTTATTTATGCTATTACAAATAAAAGTTTGATAGAGAGAAAACGTATTTTTGAAGGATTTTTGAGTTTTGTTGGAATAAATATAGACAGAGAATACAACATGGGTGATATTAAAGTACTTTTTTTAGAGGCCATGAAATAATTACTTATTCAAAAAAGTACCTACTCAAGAAAGTATGCAATTTCGGATGCAGCCAATATGTACACTCAAGACAGATCCATAGACCACAATGCAACTGTGTTGTTATAATTTTCATTTGTGTGTTTTTTTTTATATTTTCTCCAACAGCCCATGCATGCACAGGCCAATGGAATGTTGTGTAAAACAAATTCATAAGAGAGAAAACTGTAAATAATAAATCAGCTCCATATATCTAAGTGAACGAGACGGAGGGAAATTAGCGAGGAAAGGGCATTAAATTCCCAATTCAGAGGCTGCATTCTTTGAAGGGCGGATTCAAAAGCCGATTGCATCACTGCGGCACGACCAAGGCTATCCCAATTCGAAGGTTCCTTCAAATGCGGCCTCCAAATGCGTCCTACGTTACTCGTGAAATGAGGGAGACAACAGATATATCCTTCGCGGCCTTGCCTACCCCAGAATTCATTGTGCGCAAGTGACGACGATTTTGAGAGAAATTGCCGAATTACACTTTTAAATGCAATTATTGGGTTTCAACTGACTCAAATATCTAATGATACAAATGAAAAGAAAAAAAAACTTTAAAGCGGTTCAAATGTTGACATATCTTACTAAGATGCGATTATACGTATACACTTTTTACTCTTTGTTATATACAGAAATGGACCATGGTGAACATATTTAGACAGTTTGTGAACCCTGTTTTGTTTTTAGACAGTTTAATATAACTTTAAAAAATGTCCAGAACAACGCTCTTCAACGGCAGCTGTAACAGTTTCTAGGCGACAAGAACAATCCTCCGTAGGCTAGACCATCTCATTTAACAGTGCTCAGTCTAACTTTAGAGCCCGTTGAAGGATGCAGCCTTTGAATTGGTACACAGCCAAACACAGCCCTATGCATTCGGAACCACATTCTACTCTTACTATTTCTGCCATAGAAAGATATGGTAAACAACAACATAGTATAAGCAGTATACTAGTATGCGGTTCCAAATTCAGCTCTAGTCTCATATAGGCCTACTTTATATACCAAATTTTATATACTTTTTATATACTACTTTTTTTTCTTTAGCTTTTAATGCGTTGTGAGCTTCTGTCATGAATGTGTGGTTTGCCCTTGCCTCTTTATCTTGTGTTTTGTTCAGCACTTTGGTCAGCCATGTTTGCTGTTTTTAAATGTGCTATATAAATAAAAACAAACTCTATACTGAAATTTGCGTGACTACAAATCTACTAAGAGAATAGTGTCCAACCCTCATAAGCTTCCAAATAAATTAAGCGTTTTATTAACGTTCTTCCATAACTTTAATTTTTATGGTCATCATTTATTTTTACACATTTATAACTCTTATTACTCCTTTCCCTCCTTGTGAACGAGACTGACTCACATGATGACAAACCTGAACTACAGTGTACATGCCCCCTGTCGTCCAGTAGGGTTAGCAGCACTTAATAACACTAGGGTTAGTCACCTTAGATCTGAGACGTTCAGTGATGGGGACGTAGTCGTTCAGTAAACCCAACCAATGAAATGTTCCATCACAGCCCACCTTGAATGCTATTGGTGCTTGCCATAGTCAGTCTTTCAAGACATAACAAACTATGGCAAGGCGTTTTAACATTTAATCCTTAAAACCTACTAGTATCTATTTTCATGCTAATAGTACTTATTTTTAGATACTATCTATTCCATTTAGTACTAGTACTTATTTATTAGCTACTAGTGCTTATTTTTTAGGTACTAGTGCCTATTCGTTAGATACTGGTGTTTATTCTTTAGGTACTTGTAACTTTTTAAAGATACTAGTACTTGTTCATTAGATAGTTCTTATTTATTAGATACTAGTACTTATTTCAATAGTGTCTATATTTGATTATACCTAACTTGTTAAGAAAAAATAGAACTAGTGCTTATTTTTTAGTAAGTAACATTTTAGATAAAATATTAAGATATCCTTACCTTAATAGATAGGCAAATGTAATATAGCATTAGATGCTAGTTTATTTATTGTATACAATTACTTTTCATTCGATACTAGTACCTATTTAATAGATACTAGTTATTCGTTAGGTACTAGTACTTATTTATTAGACACTAGTATATTTTTTAATTGTAACTAGTAACATTTCTTATCTTACTAGTCACAACTGTTTTTTTACTCGTCTTATGTTATGACTAGTCAGAAAGACCACTGTAGAGTTCAACTAAAAATTTAATTAAATAAAAAAATCTTACTAACATTTGGAATAAATACTAGTATCTAATAAATAGGTACTATTATCTATGAATAAGTACTAGTAGCTAATTAATAAGTACTAGTATGAATAAGTACTAGCTAATGAATAAGTACTAGTATCTATTGAATAAGTATGTAAATAGGCACTAGTATCTAAAAAATAACTACTAGTACCTAATGAATAACTACTAGTATCAAATAAATATCTACTAGTCACAATTAGAATACAGGCTACTAGTCAGAAATGAATAGTTGATATCTGAATGACAGATCCCTAGTCAATGGCAAAATTTTAAAATGTGTTACTAGTAGGCTAACAAAAGAATAGTCACTATTGAAATAACTCGTATATAATGAATAACTAGTATCTATTTAGGTAGTATCTAATGAATAAGTACTAGTATCTAATAATAAGGACTAGTAACTAATAAATAAGTACTAGTACCAATTTATTAGGCACTAGAATCTAATAAACTAGTCTATGGCTAAGGCACTCTAATTGTAATTGCTACTAAGAATTGAATTGTAGAGCTTTCTAATTGAATTCTTACTAGTAAAAATGCAATTACGACTAGTAACGCTGGGTACAATTTAAGCTAAAACAGCTATAGTGTCTATTTAATATGTACTATCTAATGAATGAATACCAGTCTCTAAAAAAAATAAGAACTAGTATCTAATTAATAATAGCCTATCTTTTAAAAAGGTAGCTAGGCTAGTATCTAAGGCACTAAAGAATAAGCACTAGTAGCCAACTTAATGGAATACAAACTAGCCAAAAGAAGTAATAGTAGCATGAAAATAGATACTAGTAGCCTAGGTTTTAAGGATTAAATGTTAAGACGGCTTGCCATAATCAGTCAGTCACCGTCACGCGCTTCATGGACATAACGTCTCTTAAATGTGAATGACACCGATTCATTCGCTTTAAAGATAGTTCACGAAACACCACTATGTTATTCTGCCTTTTAAAAAACTCCCCCAGTAGGCCTACTGTTGAGAAAATAACTTCTTCTTTACACAAGAAAGTCTTCCCATTACTGAGTGTGTCAGACCAACATTTATGGAAACCACGTGATGTGTGATAGAAAATACGAAACAGAACCTAAATCGTGTTATGTGTTATGGAAGACTTGTCCGTTAACTTTTCAGAAAAATATCAAAGATAGTAGGCTATCCCAAGCCCTCCCCAACTAACAGCTGTGATGTCACGCTTGGCATGTTTGTTGGCCGTTGGCTGAGCCTCACGCGAGCTCCTCGAGACTATCCGTAATAAGAGATGAGAAGGTCTGGGTTCTGCTCCTGCAAGTTGATGGCAAAGTTTAAATGCCCCAAATATTCGGAGGTGAAGCACAATGCTGAGGAGAGACACATCTCGATCTTATCAGGAGGTAATGAAACTAACTAGTGTGTGAAATGCGGTTGGATCCAGGAGGGATTCATAATCGCGATCCGTATGAAAGCAGTTTCTATTCAGTGAGGGAGTTTATAGTAAAGCAGAAGCTGCAGTCATGTGACATCAGCTGACCGCTTGCTGTTTATTGTCGCTGGGCTTTAGAGAGATACGACTACGAGGGGCAAAATACTGCCAAATACATTAAATATATACAAATAAAAGCAAACAAATAACTGTATATGTCTGTATTTTTTATGTCACTTGTTGTAGTTCAATGGTGAGGACTGTGTTGCTGGGCCACTTGAGTCTTACGAGAACAATGATGTTTCTGAAGTGGAGCATGATGAAGCTAGCTGTGATCCTTTACCAGGTCAGAACTTGTTCCTAAAATATGACACTGATAAGTCATTGTTTTTCTGTTCATGTATGTAGATCTAGATGTAAGTTAGGTATTAATCCGGTAACACTTTACAATAAGGTTCATTAGTCAACTACCTTAGTTAACATGAACTAACAATGAACAATACTTCTACAGCATTTATTAATCTTAGTTTATATTAATTTCAACATTTACTAATACATTATTCAAATCAAATGTTGTATTTGTTAACATTAGTTGATGCACTGTGAACTAACAATGAACAGCTGTATTTTTATTAAGTAACGTTAACAAAGTTTAACAAATACAGTAACAAATGTATTGGTCATGGTTAGTTCATGTTAGTTATTAACTAATGCTAACTAATGAACCTTATTGTAAAGTGTTACCATTAATCCTATAGTTATATTGTGGTGGTGCAATTTTATGTATAGAAAACATCAAGGTTTTCTGCAGAACTGCTCTATAGATTAAATGAACTAATTTAATAATTAATGATCTTCACATCAGAACTGAATCAACAGTGAACTGACTTCAGCTGAACAATGACAGCCAAAATGAACTGTTTGCATCATTGAAAACATTTCCTGTTGTTTTGAAACAATCTGTATTGTATAAAGCACAATATAAATAAAGGTAACTTGACTTGTAGGTAGGCCTATGTATGTATGTATGTGTTTTGGATTTATTTATTTACATATTCAATATATAAATATTTATAATTTGTTTATTTATAAGTTCAATTAACTTAGGGAGTTGATTTAACAATGTTTGATTGTAAGATACATTTAAGTTGCTGAAATAAAGACATTAAATTGCAGGAAAAAAATACAAGTGCTATAATCACAAAGTAAACCGTTTTCACTGACGAGGTAATCTGACATAGGGGACTGAATCTATACATTTTTTAAATTTATGCCATAGTTATAATGTGGTATGGTCTAGGTGGTGCAATTGTGTTATTTTTATTTATTTATTTATTTGTACAAATTTCTCTTCTCGGACAATACATAGTATTATTTATTTATTTAGACAAATTTAACATTTACATTCTGGGACAGTTCTATATGTATGTATTGTGTCTTTTATTAAAGACGTTGCTTTAAAATAAACCTTCATTATATTGCAGATGAGGATGCTGTGGACAGCAATCTAATGCCCATTGGTTTCAACAAAGCTTGCCTGAAGAATGTTTTCACAGTCATCCTTGTCCTCATTTACCTGCTGCTCACTACAGTGGCTGTGTTCTTGGCCTACCAGACTATTTCAGACTTCATGGAGAAACTCAACCATCCAGTGATGTCTGTTTCATACAAAGAAGTTGAGGAGTTTACTGCACCAGGTGAGCTATAATACACTGTCATTTGATGGTATCTCTCATTATGTCTATTTACAGAATCTTTCATCATTCCTTTGCGAACAGGAATTGCTTTGTATCCTGGGAAGGCGCAGTTATTAAGTTGCATGCATCACTATCATGACAACATTCCACCTCTTGTTGCATCGGGCAGACTAGAGAAAAGTAACTGTATAACCGAGGAGGTCATTTACTATGGGCCATATTCAAACCAGACGCAAGTATGTTTTAGAGCTTCCTCGTCAACTATTTTTGAAGAAATGCTACTATTAATAATCTTTTATGCAACATGTCTGTCGCAGAAGCGAGCCATAGTGGTCAGAGGGCCGACTGATGTGAGGAACCGAGAACTTATATTCCTTCAGTTCAGTCGGAATGAAACGGAGGAGGATTTCAGCGCTATCAGTTACATGTTTTTTGCCACATTCAGTGACATGCATAAAAGGTAGATCTATATAGAAATGTTCAGCATGAATCAGATTTGTTTAACTGTTTATATAAAAAAGTATTTTTCTCATCAGCTCGGATAAAGCAGCTTTTATGATGGACTGTGAAAGGAACTACTCCATGTGGACTTTCTCTGGGGGATTTCGGACATGGGTCAAAATGTCTTTGGTCAAGACGTCAGGCAGAGGAAATGAATCAGTTGAATTTAGACAGGAGGTAATAGATTTGTTATGCTATTTTTTAGAATTTGTCAACTTCAGCATGCTAGTATAACAATCAGGGTCATAACCACCATGGAAAATCAAGTGATCATGTTTTTTTATATAAATATTCAGATTAGTGGTCAACCAAATTAGGCTTTTTAGTAGCCATTTCTTAAAGAGGACCTATTATGCTTTTTGCCTGGTCAACATTCTTTAGTGTGTAATGTTGCAGTTTGAGCATGAAAAAAGTTGCAAAGTTACAAAGCACAAAGTCACTCCAAAAGGAGGTAAAGGCCCGCTCACACCAAGGACAATAACTACATAGATAACACTAAATATATAGTTCTAAAAAAAAATCTCAATATTAAAGAATAGCAGAGTTCACACCATGGCTATAATGATAACTGCACAGAGAAATGATATTGTTGGAATCGTTTCTGATTGAGATTGGGTATTGAGGTGCTGCTACAATGTAACATATGTGAAAAATAATGTTTTTTGAACATTCAAGCATGAAAACCTATTCTTTTAAAACCTTAAAACAAAATCAAGACTTCATAAAAGGGCTTAAAATGTCATTTTATTTATATTACACTTGATCCACCTAAAATACTGAATATTTTGTTACAGCCACTTGCTTGATAATCATCCATATTTATTTCAGTCCAGTGTGGTGAAGTACATCGACAAGAGGCCGCCACAGGAACAAGCCAACGAGCTTTTCTTTGTTGTGTTTCAATGGCGAGATCCATTTATACAGCAAGTGAAAGATGTAAGTGAACAAATAATTAAATATTAAACTAATTGTCTCTGTATAATGCTATACAGAGAGTCTAATTAAGTGTGCCTTTTGTCTTTGAACAGATAGTCACAGCAAACCCGTGGAACACTATAGCCATATTGTGTGGCGTCTTCATGGCTCTATTTAAAGCAGCAGAGTTTGCCAAACTCAGCATTAAGTGGATGATCAAAATCCGTAAAAGACATTTAAGGGCCAAAATGAGAGAATTGGACCAAATGAGCTAATTCTATTACATCTGACAACATGACTTGAGTTTTTAATTACGACCATCGAACTCTTAGAGACTTCTGGAGATCTATTTCAGTGCAAAGAGTGTATTTCACTTTCATGAAAAATGTGTTGTTGTTCTATTGTACGTTAAGTTTTAACTGGACAATAGATTTTAACTTGACGAGCTGAGGCATGTGTTCTACAGTACAAGGGCAAAGTTTATTCATGTGCTTGTGACACTGAAATATTAACTATTCACACGGGTTCTCTGTGAGAATCAGTTAGTTGAAATGATGACTGAGAAGGAATTTAGCTGAAACAAAAAAAGGGCTTTTAATGACAGGGACCTTTGGTTAAGTTGCATTTCCAAACGATCAATTAATATATAAATAACAGGACATTCAATGAGAGAAATCTGGTCTTGCTGCTGTTTTCTTTAAACATTTATCTGTTAATGTGAATGAGTTATGCTTTATTATTATAGACATGTTGTATAGACCCATACCAACTTATGGAATTATATCATTGATTTAAAAATGTTCTGAAAACATAATTTAATCATGCTTACAAAACAAGCAGGCATTTTTTGTAGTTATGATGTAACGACTTTGACTTGTTTCCATGTTCTTTTATTTTATTGTGTTTTTTTAAGTTATCAAATTGTTTAATCTTAGAATGTTTGTTATTAGCATTATAACGTTTGTTATTAGCGTTATTTTATATATTGCTTTAATATATAAAATATTCTTCTATAACTGATGCTGCCTCCAGGACTACAGATGTTATCATGTTTAAACTATTGTTTTTAGTATATTTTGAGATATGTGTGGAAATGCATCAAACTCAAGTACTGATATGCTTTTTAAAACCAAGTTACTTGAATACATCCTAGTGATAACAGCTGAATTAAGAATGTTTATGACTGATTTAAAAATTACTGCTTTGACTGTTTTACACAAGAAGTGATAATTATGTTATGGCATGGATGAATAATTCCATAAAAAAGAATTTTATTTTATTTTGCACTTTACGTTTATTTTAATCAGGACTAACTAATACCAAAGGGAAGCTTTATTTTCTACTCGAGATTTACTATAGCTTTTTATAGTGGTCTTTTTTGCTCATTGTCTCCTTATTGAAATCTATAAAAGTATTCTGAAATTATTAACTGCTTTATTGTATTTAACATGAGCACTAGTGTGTTTGTTTATTTTACATGGTTACCAGATCCCGTTATGTAGTAACCGTTATCGAGTGACTTTTACTTTAAAATCTTGCCGGCCATTTTGATACTGATCGGTTGTTTCCGTTTTCACAGAAAGAGGCGCCCATAACGTTGCTAAGAAGTGTGGAAAATTAATAGAAATGGTGTGATTTTTATGGAAATCTGAAGAAATGCGTTCTCCGCGTGAATTAAGAGGTATTCGTGATACCGGGTTTGTCTTTATCCACGTTGTTTTGGTGCTTACATGATCTAATGTTCAGTCCATGCAGTGTGTTAGCCCGAATGCTAAACATCTGCACATGAGAAACACCCCTGCAAGTTTAACTTTTTACGTCCTTCAGCAATTTAACCTTCTGTCAGTTCACAGTAGTATTTTTACCTGTGATGTTGGCGTCCTTATCCTTAACGTTAGAGATGGATTAACCGAGCGAATTTGTAACAAACACCCATTTCTCTGCATGGATGAGTTGTAAACACTGTTTGCCTTGTTTCTCTAATAATAGATTTCAGTAACTCAAAACTGGTTATTATCCTTCAGCTTGTTTTATGTTCCACCCCGCTATTATATTACCGAGCTGTTTTACAGGAGAGGTAGGCAGGGCTCCATTTAACGTACTTGAAGAGGAGGACATGCACACTAACCTGTGCTTGAGATCTATTTTAAGCTTTGCTGTTATCAGTGGCACGAATGGAGAACCACTCCCGGATTATGCCACTGAGCTGATTATGCTCATGTTGTGGAACTTTAATATTTCCTCTGCACCGCGGGCTAATGTCATGCCATATTTTGAGGCATAAACTGCACTTCCTTTCAAAGCATGCCAGTTTACAGTCATCCATATAAACACCGTTACACCTGACATAAGAAATAATAGTCGGATTTTTTTTATTTATTTTTTTATAATGGAACAGTAGGCTATAGTGAAAATGTATACAAAATCTTAAAGTTTGCATGTGTTTTTTGTTGAGTATAATATTTGATAAGTCAGGCTATTGTAGCTCAAATATAATGTAGTGAGAATATGGAGCTCATACCTGAGGAGGATAAAACATTTTGTCCCTATCAACATTTTATTCAGAGGCCCAAACTGAGCAAAAATATGCTATTTGGTGCAGTTGCTGATATTTATATACTGTAGGCTAAAAGGAATATGACATTCTGATAGGTTGTAATGTAAATGTAAATCAATGAGATATTAGCAGTATGGCTGACTACTTCCGTACAATGCATATAAATATCAGTTTTTTCTCTATATTTCCTAATAATATGTCTTTGTAAGATGATATTTAAATGCCAAGTTTTATGATCAAAGTTTTTATTGTGGTGGCAAAACATATAATGCAATGCAATACAAGAATTGAGAGATGTACGTGCAAATGTTCCTCAAAAGCCTGGTTTATCATATCTGGTTCTTATGTTTAAAAAAAAAAGTAAAAAAAAAAAATATATATATATGTATGGGTAAACAAGTAAACCTAAGTTAATTCAGTCCACCAAGTGTTCATCTTGGAATATTACTAACAATATAAATGTTCCTCAAAATGTTAAATTTACTTAATAAAAATCATTGAATATTTTACAGCAAATATTTCACTGAAGGGGGACATTTTTAGATGGGCCTTTTAGTATCAAGATCCACAAATAGTTTATTTTATTTAAAGGTGCTCTAAGCGATGTTGGGTGACGTCACTTCTTGTTGACGTTTAAAGTATTGTCAAACAAAACGGAGGCTAGCTCGACCCTCCCTCCTCCTCATCCGCGCACTAACTGGCTGGAACAGTTTGTTATGTTTCGTGGTGCGGGTTAGCCCAGTTTGTTTTTGTTGCCATTTTTGGAGCCTGGGGTGTCTGCAGAGACAGTGTTTTTTTACAGTGTGTTCAGGGGACAGGCAGGTAGCGGATAATGTTAGTGAGGAGATGTTTGCTGTATGTGACAAAAAATGTTTTGGCCTAAAAAACGCGTGACATCGCTTAGAGCACCTTTAAGTCACCATTAAGTCATGTGCGCTTTTCACCACAATACACATAGTTCCGGAACATTTACATAAATGAATGTGTATGTTTATAATTCTCACTGTCTAATAGTCCACATTGAGCACTTTAGAGCTGGGTGACAAAAATGCATTCTGTGCGAGTCCTTATGTGCAGATGCGCTGCACGGACAGGTTTGACTGTTGCATCTCGTGTCTTTTGCAACGAGTGTGTTAACATGGCATTCTAAAGTTAAACTTTTTAAAACGTGTCTCTAGACATTGCTTGTTCCATTCCACTGCCATGTGTATCGCATTTTTAGAAACACAAAAATGCGTTCTGAGTGAATGGCCCCTCAAGCTGCGTAAGTTGGTCCAGTGTTTTTCCAAACGCTGTTAGAAAACTGAACCTGTCCAGACATGACCCTTCTGTGGTGTCGTGGTTGGCTTGTGTGCTGCACTCTCAGCATACTGCATTTAGTCCCCTGACCGACTGCTGTTCCTGCTGGTTTGTGTCTTCTGGCACCTGCATGGAGCCAGACACACTGACCTTCTTTCCGTCCTTATGGAGTTTGTCCAACCTTTTGCATTACTGATACCACACAGTCTAATGAAAGAAATGGCAAAGCCTTTTCATACGAGCCTCTGCAGTATGAAATAAATAATAAAGCTCTGTCATCTTTAAGTTATGTGCATGGCTGAGTCTGAATGCCGTCACTGGCTACATTTTGACCGCTGGTACATATTCAGATTTGATGATATCCATCTGTCTGTCCCATCCATCCATCCATCCTAGCACACAATATATGGCGTATTTCTAGAATCATTAGCTCATTTTAATAATCTGTGTTTATAATCATGTCATATTAATTATTCGTTTTTAATTTATATTCTATTTCATCCAGTATTTTATTTTGTTATATTCAATATTTTATGGACCATAAATGTCAATGGTTACACTTTATTTGAAAGTGACATTGTTACAGTGTAATTACACAAATAAGTACATTAGGGTTAAGGGTAGGGTTTGGTTTAGGGTTAGTTACTTGTAATTATGCATCATTTACTATTATTAAGTAAATACTATAAGTAAGTGCATGTAATGTGTATATGCAACCATAAAATAAAGTGTTATCACTTCAGTATATGATCAGTATTTCAATTTGGAAAGATTTATACCCCCTTTGTAAATCAAATTTTTTTGTTATCTCAAATATATTTTTGTTTTGATTTTATGTCTGTGTTTTGACAGGAAATGTTTAACTGTAGGGAGAGTGTGTGTGTGTGTGTGTGTGTGTGTGTGTGTGTGTGTGTGTGTGAGAGTGTGTGATTTTTCTTAGGATGTGATTTTCTTGATTTTGCACTCATTACATGCTGCGTGTTCTGATTGTTTTATCTGTCTCTATATGCAGCAGAACCCTGTTTATTTGTGGTGGCCTAAGATACATCTTTCAACATGGTTAAAGAACAGAAATGCATTCTTTGTGAAACTGTCTACAGCTCCAAACAGGTAAACTTGGCTTTTTAAACGTACACCTTCTCACAGTTCTGCTATAATGTGACAATTTGAAAAGTCTTAGAGGTTCTGTGACAAACTGTAGTTTACATGCTCATGTTGGCACCTGTCTGACTTATGCACGTGCACTGTTCTGTTGTGAGATCTATAACCTGTGCAAGACAAAAATTATAAGAATAAAATGATAGTTAAAAATGATCGGTGTCATGAAAAAGACTTTTTTCTCACCAAATGTATGCCTTTATTTATTGAAATATTGTTCAATACCATGATGCTATATTTCAATGGTGTCTGTCTTTGGTTTTTAGGAAATGGAAGAGCACATGAGGAGTATGCTGCACCACAGGGAGCTGGAGAATCTGAAAGGCCGGTAAGAGGTCATGTTACACACAAATTTTGCATAGAATCATGTAATCCACCTTTTTGTCAACTAGAACCTTTTGACTTGCATCAGTCTCTACTTCAGATAAATATTTTAAGTTAATATTTCAATAATATAACAACATTTGCACGTTCATGGTTTTTTAATGACGATTAATGGTCACTTGACAGGCAGGTAAACAAAATATTTCATATTGTTTTAGTAAGTGTTTCATTTTGATGTTTTTTTTATGATTCCATTAGTTATTAGCTTTTCATCAACTCACAAACTCACTTATGAACCCCTGTTTGGGAAAACATTCTCTACATTATCAGCACTACAGTTATACTGTCAAGTTCATAGAACTGAGCCACCTTTAAATCTGGTAACGCTTCATTTTACAGTCCTGTTCCCCATGTACATACTATGTACTTATAGTAATTACAATAACTGGGTAATAACTAGGTACTAACCCTGAACCTACCCCTAAACCTAAAATTAACCCATGTACTTACCTTATATTATCCAGTACTTTCTTAGGTAAGTACACTGTAAGTACACGTAAGTTAACGCACTGTAAAATTAAGCGTTATTACCCAGTACTTTCTTAGGTAAGTACACTGTAAGTACACGTAAGTTAACGTACTATAAAATGAAGCGTTTCCTAAATCTCAAGGTATTTTAGCCGTATTTGAGACATTTATACACTAATTATAATGCGTATCAGTTTTAATCTGCTATTTCAAAATTTGGAAATCCACCCCAGAATTTTGTTAAAATATATATATTATATATATTTAAATGCTTATGCAGCAATCACTAACAGCTGTGAAAGTCATGGGAAATATTTTGGGAAATTCTTTGATGAAAAGGTATGGAAACCCTGAATACAGTTATGGTCAAACCATGTGTATTGTAAGGCACGTGTCTTTTTTGGTCAGTGGATAGATAAGCCGAGGCAGCTGCCATAACCCGGGAGTATATATAGGGACGTTGGGAACAACTGGTAAGGCCGACAAATGACAACTGCCTCGTGACAATTATGTAGATCTCTGGAATGTGAAAAAGTGAGAATTACATTCTTAAAGGGGAGAGTATTGAAATCCAAGGTGAAAAAACACACAAACATCATGGCCTTTAGAGATTCAACATATTTTAGCTAATTGCATTTAGGTTATGATGTTTATAAGATTAGTTTAACTTGTTTTGTGCTTTAATCAGAGCAATAATTAAGAGTGGTAATCAATAATTCATTTGAACAAATGGTAATGAACTGCAGAACAATAATCACATATAATTCTAATTATAATCAAAATCATAGTACTCATTCGCAAGCCATACAAAAAACGTATATATTTTCGATTAAGAAAAAACTTTACAGGCTGCTGACTGGAAAATGGCAAGCGTCCATGACACCATTTTTCGGGGATGGACCGACTGCCAACAGCAAGCATCTTTCAGGTCACGAGTTTGGCAGTTAAAGAGAGAAACTAGGCAGGGAGGGGTTCTCAAGCCGGCAACTGTAAGCAGCTCGCATTACAGCTTGCTGAAGAGTCCTGGCCTTGGTGCAGCCTTAAAGAGCAGTGGAAGGTGGAGCCAGAGGGTGGGGGGATGCGATTTCACACACAAAAATCGAACCGCTCTCCCAGCCCTCTTCTCAGAGCACAGCAGACTCCATCATGACAGCGTGCTAGGCTCAGCTGGTGCTGAGCGGGTGGTCACCCCTCTGAGCGCAATGTCTCCTATTGCCTTCTGTTCTTGCCTGTTCACTCTAAACCAGTTGTGAGGCCCTTGGAGATGTACCACAAGATCAGGAAGATTGCATTTTTTTTGTTCTTTTTTAGTAACTAGTTGGATTTTATTTTGTTTGAAAAGTCAGTTTGCCTCCTGATCTCTTAAAAGGATCCTAACTGATTAGACAGCCGCTCTCAAAAGTATCAGCCATGCCTGAGGGAAGCATTGAGCAGCCTTTTTGCCTCTCTGTCCCCAGGGACTGTGGACACGAGTGCCGGGTCTGCGGCGTAACTGAGGTGAGCCTGACCGACTATGCCAGTCACATCTCCAGCCCTTCACATAAACAGTGCATTGAGGATCAGAAGCACCAGCCCTCAAACGAAGACCAAGATGAAGACTACTTTGACAAGGACATTGTGCAGCTCATCGAGAAACGGAAGGATATGATCAGGTGAGTCTTGCTATGACCCTGCTAAAAACCCTGAATTGTGTGGCAGAGATGGTGGTTGCAGAGCTGCCCGTCTTTATTTATGATATATAAATATATATATATTTATCAGTTATGTTTTTATTAGATGCTAGTGTACTTTTAAGTTAAATCGTTAAGTTGAAATCTTTAAGTTGAAATATTTCTTATTGGAGTGTCTTTCTTTGGTGTTTTAATTGTCTGTTTGTAACCACAACACCTGCAGTTCTATATTAAACTATTCTGCAAACAGTTCTGACACTAGAGTCTGGTGTCATGTGAGGCCTAAAACATCCGTGACTGCAACACTTGCACTCTCACACTCTTGGATGCATACCACACCATACCCTTCCAGCTTAACCCTTAAACAGTATGGGCAGTATGTCTTTAAATAGTCTGACCTCATCAACTATTTTTATGCGCCATGCTGTTTAAATGAGAGCGCTAGACATTCAGAAATGACAGAAATCTTTTGCATTCCAAGAAAATTCAGTCAAGATCACTGCAAATTAAGACAGCAGCAAATAGTTGTAATTCCTTAATAATACAAAAACATTCCTTATTAATATGATAGTATTAATACAATATAATAATTTTGATCCAATAATTTGAGTCTGATATTAAGACAGGGAAAATCACACACATTTCTTCCCTGGCATTTATGTTTGTGTTTCTTCACATATTTTAATTTATATGCATTGTTGTTTAAACTATCACCATGCTATTCACCTATCCTCATTGTAGTGTGTCAATACAATTTTATCAGTTAAATCATTCTATGTGACCATTCTGTTTTTAACTCTATTAGGAAAGAAGAGGCCTCTGCAATGCATGCTAAAGAAGAGCGGGACAACTCAAGGAGGTGGCAGGAGCTTCGGACTCAGTGGCAGGGGGCAAGGCCTTTGATGTACCAGCAGTGTGGCCCTTGGGACCGACCCTATCCTAACTTTCCTCAGATGCCCAAAAGGGGCAGGGGCTCTAATTGGCAGAATTTAAGATTTTCATCCCCAGACCGCAACAAATGGTTTAACCATAACCGACAGGCTAGGTGTGCCACATGGCATGCTGAAGGACCACCTGACTTGCAGAAGTGGGGCTCTGTTGGTCGTCAGGGAGGGAGTTTGCACAACCAAGGAAACTTCTGGGGTGGCAGACAAGGTGGTTATGGAGTCTGCCCTCCACATCTGAGAAAGCAATTTCCCTGGAACAACAATCAGTTTAATGCCCCTTGGCAGGGACAATATATGCCGCCACCTAGGCACTATAAATCACCTGCAAGAGAGCATCAAAAAACACCCAATTGCTCTGAGAATCAGACAAAGGGTGAACATAGTGTAGAAGAGTCTGGTGGTGATCACGATCCCAACAAAGGTAAGGATCAGAAGTCAGAGAAGGCACATCAATGGTCACCTTATCCACCAGCTAAACATGGGGATCCTTCATCTCAGGCTAACCTTCAGCCAACTTTAGATAAATCTAATGTGGAATCTCCTGTAAACGTTATGGTACAAAGTTTCAATGAGGGCACTCAGGACATGGTGAGGAAATCCAAGGCAGACCGGATAAATTGGCAGGATAATCCCACAGATCCTAACTGTGAAGAGAGTGATTGCAGGGGGCAAAAGAGTGCCTTCAAAAACATTGGCAGTACTAATATAGATAGTTTCGCCTACCCCTCCACCACTAGAAGAACAGAGATGCTCAGCAAGCTTGCAGGAAGTCAAGACTACGTCAGCTCTAAAGGTTCTAAGCATTCCCATTCAAGTTCTGAATTCCCACAACATGCCACTTTCAATGCAGACCAAGACAGTTTGCTGTCAGAGATGCTGCAAAAAGCTAAAGAGACATTGCTTAACAGAAATAACTCTTTTGATGTATGTTGCCCAGAGAATGGCCTCAAAGGATCAAAAACTGTGCCTCAGATTAATAAGCAAGTTGAGAATTTAGAACTAAACAAGAATCAAGAATTACATGAGAGCAAAAAACTGAGCAAGAAAAAGAGTCAAGAAAGGCTGGGTTTTGTAAGACGTATTAGCAATGAACAAGAGCATTTGACCAGCACAGACAAATCAGTACAGATTGGCATTGTGCGCAGTGACACTAGGCCATCTCTGCAGTCCTTGCATGTTAGTACCTCCACTATGGACCATGAAGATGAGGAGGAGTGTGTTGAAATGGAAGAAAATCCTCACCTACCAGTACAAGATCAAGTCATGGACACACTAGATGAAGATTTATACTCAGTTGGTGAGGAGTCCCACAGCAATCCATCACAACAAACAGCAGGTGGCTCCGTGCCCTCTTTAAGTAAGCTTGCCTTGCCTGCTTGTCTCCAAAGGGATCTGAACCGCCATATGGGAACTAAAGGCAAAGCAGCATCCCATGAACCCAACTTGAATATTGCCAGACGAATTAGGAATGTAAGTGGCACACGAAAGAACGAGCCTGAGAAGGATTTAGGACTTAAACCCACCTTGCGGCAACTCATTAGCACCTCTGGCTCCAGGCGGAATGTCAACTGGGACCAGGTCTACCAGGAAGTCAACCGGAAGAAGCAAGGCAAGGGCTTACCAAGGTACTGGTGTAGAGTATTTCTTAAATGTTGGTTTACTTTCATTGAATGGTTATAGACTGAAACACAGTCAGTACTTTAATGTATTGTTACTTCCTTAATACCCTAATTCCATATTCGTTCTGAATCTTTTCAGATTTGGTATAGAAATGGTGCCCTGTGAACCCGAGGGTCTGAACCAAATGGATGAAAATGATGTACCTCTTTCTGAGGGCTTTCATTGGGATTCCCTGTTTGACCTTAGTCCAGTGCCTTCCCGCAAGCGTAGCTTGTCTGAAAGCAATGTGGTCAAAGATGGCCCTGCTGGTACCAGCTCCCTTCTTAAAGGTGTAGACCCGATGAAAGACTCTCCTGCTTGTGACCCCTCACAGCAACCAAGGAGAGAAGAGCTGCAGTTCAAAGGTCATCTGGAGATTCAAGGTTCAAAAGGGCCTTCTAACGGCCCAGAGGATGCTGAAGGAGACAGCGGTTGCACATCAGAGATTGAACAGATTGACACGCAAGGAGCTGGGAAGAAACGCAGAGCTCCTGGGGTAAGCTTTCTACTTTCTACTGTGGTGTATGCTTGGCATACTTGGAAATACAGCTCTGATCCAAATCTAATGAGCACCCCTTATGTCTACCATATTACGTAGCTGCCTTCCAAGGCAACATCCTAATTGAAAAGGAGCATTATAAGTGTCTGATTTTAAATGTTCCACATAGAAAGTAATGCAAGAATAACCTAAATTTAATCTAGGTCTTGTCATTATCTAATTGGTGATCTTTCTACTAGGATGTTGTGTCTCTAGAGATTCCTAACGAAGATAGGAAAAACAAGAGGCAAAAAATTAAGTCTAAGAAAGGTAAGAAATCTATGTAATCAGGGTTTGAAATTAACTTTAACTCGACAGCCAATTTAGTTGGCTATATAATATGGGTATGTATTGTGTTTTGCAGAGCGCTCTCAAGTGGATCAGTTGCTGGCTGTATCTCTACGTGAGGAGGAGCTTAATAGCTCGCTTCAGGCAGTGGATAACAGTCTTATTCAGGCACGTGCTGCCCTGCAAGCTGCCTATTTGGAAGTACAGCGTCTCCTTATGGTGAAACAACAGGTAAGAACTTTTTTACTATATCACATTTACAAAAAAAAAAATTCAGTTCTCACTGGGCTATCACTTGATTTTGCAATATTTTAATAACTATTGTATATTTTACAGGTAATCGGTGAGATGAACTCTTTGAGAACCAAACGGATTGAAATTCTTCAAGGAATGCAAGGTACAAAAATCTAAATGGAAGAGTCATTTAATCATATTTACTGGCTTTACAAATCTAAGGTAAAAGTTATAATAGCTTTAATGGTGATCATACTGTACAAATGGCAGGTAAAGGTGGTTGATTGCCCATTTGCAGTATGTATTAGCTTATGACAGTAAGCACCTTGAGTTTTGTTTTTGTAGTTTTTGAGTTTTTGTAACAGCTTCTTTGTTATTTATAATAAAATAAAATAGAGATCAAGAATTCTATTTCTATTACTCTTTTCAGGTGAATTTGAGCCAAAAGAAAAAGAGAGGAACAGTGAGATATTAACCTCTTCATCAACCCAGGTTGATCAGATCACCGCCAGCGCTGTTCTCCCAGCAACAGCTGCCCAATCATCCTCTTCAACCTCCTCACTGCCTGTTACCATCAAACAAGAGCCCATCGCTCAATGTAACCCCATTCCTGAGCATAACCATATCAAATCCCCCTTTCCAGGACCTCAAAATACCACACCTGTCCAAACAGTGTTTGCAGCTTGTCAAACAGGTAGGTTCCAATCCTCTTCAACCTCCTCACTGCCTGTTACATCAAACAAGAGCCCATCGCTCAATGTAACCCCATTTCTGAGCATAACCTTATCAAATCCCCCTTTCCAGGACCTCAAAATACCACACCTGTCCAAACACTGTTTGCAGCTTGTCAAACAGGTAGGTTCCAATCATTAAATTGCAGCTCAGAGGTAGTTATTCCTAACGGAACTGAATTATTGAATTAATTAAACTGAACTGAATGTTAATTCTTCAATTTGAAACAGATACTACCTTCAAGTACAACCTGGAGTCTTCACATGACGCCACAAGCATGGATTTGATGGCAGCTCCCTCAGCTCACAGAATAGAGCCATCACCCAACAAAGAAATTCATCAAAATTCTCTAGAAGGGTTAGCCAACCCTTCTTCCCAACTCTCTCCCAAGCCGCTGTCTCCCTCAAACCACATAGAAACTGATCCAGTTAAGCGTGTTCGAAAACTAAAGAAGAAAAAGTGTCTTAAGAAAGCAAAGGGGAATGAGCAGCCAGAAATCAGTGAATCAGAGCTTGATGCAGAGCAGCCCGCTGCTCGACCTGCCCGCAAGTACCGACCTAATCGGAGGTCCAGAAGAACCTATGCCTCACCCCCCACACCAGAAGAGAAAAATGAAAATGAGGAGATGGTGGTGACCGAAGCTTCAAAGGCACTACCACAGGGAACCAAGCTAGCAACACCACCAATGAAGGAAGCTCACTCTGATTCATCTGAACTGGAAATGGTGGAGCTTCCCCCACCTGTGCCCACTGATTTTGTCAATTTAGATTCTTCTGACCCAGATGAGATGCCTGAAAAGAAGGCCAAGGAGTCGGCCAAGGAGTCGGCCAAGGAGTCGGCCAAGGAGTCGGCCAAGGAGTCGGCCAAGGAGTCGGCCAGTGCACACTCAATAGACCGTGCTGTCACAGACCCCCATAATCTTGCCTGCAATGAGGTCACCTCCACTAGTGAAATCGATACTAGCAGTTCCTTAAAGGCTTGTGAAAGGTAAGTCTCATGTTTTGGACTGTGATTTTCTAAACATTCTTAATATCTTATAGCATGGGTGTCCCATTCTGCTCCTGGAAGGATAATGCCTTGATTATCTGTTTCAGGTGTGTTTAATCGGGTTATGTGCAACAGATTTACGTATTCTGTAAAACAAGTTGCATCAATTCCAGTTCAGGTCTTTTCGTATGTGCTTCATTAAATATAGAGCCGTTTTACTCAAGATACCTCAAGAGCAAAAATGAGCATAACCGATGGCCTTCGCATATACAGATTGATATTTGAAAGTTTTTTTATTTTAGGTTCTTCTTACTAACATTCAGATATTTAAATCTAATAAAACGGCAACAATAAAAATAACTATCTAGGTTAGCTGATTACTTAAAAGTCCATAGATATTGCCATCAGTTCATCACAGTTCATGACAAGCGGATGCAATGAGACTAGAGCCCGACCGATATATCGGCGGGCCAATATTATCGGTCGATTTTAGGCATTTTCCTAACTATCGGTATCGGCATTTATAATGGCCGATAAATGAATATTTAAAAAAATGCGGGTGCGGTGATTCATGTAAGGGTGGCGCTGCCAATAAAGCACCTAAAAGCTGTCACAAGAACTGGCAAAAGTAATGATTATGAATACAACAAATATAGCAAGGAGACATTTTAATTGTTTATTAACAAAAAAGTGTTTTCAGTCAGTGTCAGCCAAAGATGAAGTTGACGATGCTGACTCGCGATCTTCAGTGAACGCGTGCCAGAGAGAAATGCACATTTCATACGATTACATGAGTCTGTCTGTCTTTCGTTTTGAATTGTTCTGTTTAAAAGTAGACATTTCAATATAGATATATTTCAATTCTCAGGTCTATACGCTGAGTTTCGGTTCATGAGACGAGCTCCAGTTCACCCGCAGGCGCCTCCGTGTCGAGATTATCTATCGTCTGCTATCTACTTCTTATATATTAAATCCAGGCAATTGGTTGATGAAACATTGATTAAAATTAAGATACAATTAATACAAAACGAAATTCACTTTGAAACGAAAGGTTTTGTGCTTTCTGTTTGATGTCTATGTGAAAGTTTCAAAGCATATTTTAGTGCCGCTTTCAGAGCGCTCACGTCCGTAGTGCTGAACTGTCGAGTCTGTAACATTGTTTTTTCCTCATAAATGCGAACACGAAAAATAAAATAAAATGAATATTTTATGTAGCCTGTGGAGACTGAGAGCCAACCCTTCTTCATCCAGTGGGTAGTAGCCTACTTGTGATTTGCGCAGTGTAATTCACAGAATTGATTTCTCTGCTACAAGCCTCTGTCACGTATTGTGTGAGCTTGTGACTATTGCAAGCGCACAGCTGAGAAGTCCTTATTATATTGTCTGCTATATTTACTTCTTATTTATTAAGGCAATTGGTTGATCAAACATTGATTAAAATGCGTGGCGCGAGCGATCTCCGACAGTAAACTGATTCTGCTTTGTCTCGGGTAAACAGCTGTTGCGACGCGAGCAGTAACGGCCGCGTCCGGTGTAGACACAGTGTTAAAGCTCATTCTGCCTGATAACGCTACGTTACAACATCAAGCAATATTCCAAAAATATATATAATTATAACACTTTATATAGGGCCATTTTGCATTAAGAGTAGCCTAGTTTCACGTTTAGTACATTTTGCTTTCTAATTATTTAAAATAGTATAAAAGTACTGTACATATGTAATTAAAAACGTTTTCATTATGATATTATTAATTTTACTTAAGTAAAAAGATCTGAGTTCTTCCTCCACTGGTAGAGATTAGAGGAATTAAGAGTAAAAATAGAAGATAATAAGGTTTTGTCAGTGACACTTTTTATATATTTATTGATACAAGTTATGACTAAATTAAAAGACAAAGTCGTTAGTGAAGATTATGCAACAGTATTTAGAATATAATATAACATGCAATGCAAACTAGTTTGGTTACAGCTCAACTGTATAATTCTCATTCTATCATTCCCCCTGCCTCCATTACATATCTGTGTCACACAAGTGTTTGATCACCACATTTGAGTGATCATTGCAAAACGTGTTTATAAAATATATTTATTCTGTTTATAGCTACTGTGTAAAGTACCCATCAAAAGTTTGTACACACCAATAGGAAAGTGTCCAAACTTTTGACTGGTATACTGTACTATAATACACATAAATAATATTGGTACTGTATTATAATATACACATAAATAATATCGGCCGATATATCGGTATCGGGCTTTTTTTACTCCCTAATATCGGTATCGGCATCGGCCCCCAAAAATCCATATCGGTCGGGCTCTAAATGAGACCTGTTTTTCTGTTTGTTCACGTGACAGTCAGCATAAAGCCTATTTGGATTGGTGCTAAACTCTGCCGGTAGTGATGTTCGATTCTTGAATGAATGTTTCTTTTAAGCCAGTAATTGGCCGAGCTAGTCCCCAGAACTGAATCAAACCTTAGTTGATGATGGAGGAACCGGTTTGTAATGAACAAATCAAAAAGTACCAGCTCATGCGGTTGAGTTGGACATGACTGAAAAGCTGACTTTCAACTTTGCCTGTAAGTTTGATTCATTTATTTCAAAATGGTTATTTGGTTCAATAACCCTTCTGGACATGCTAATGGACATAAGGTGGGCTTATAGTGCTGCGCAAGGAGCATGCTACTTCGGCTGTGTCATCAGCCTGGACCTAAAGTTCCTTCAAGAATCGAACATTACTCGTAAAAAAGGGTCTTTTGAAACTTGACATCTAAATGAATACTTCAGAATTAACCAAACTGAGATTCTCTGTACAACTACAATTTACTAAAGTCGGCAGTGCAGGTAGCATATGCATTGTGAATACATATAAAATATGTAGCTACTGAATAATATTCAGTGTATTAATAATAGTAATAATAAAAACAAATTATACTATATACTAGTTCCCTGTTCCACAAACTGTAATTAGAAAGTGGACTTGGATGTGTTGTGTTTTTAATCTCTGAGGTTTGTAAACATTCTGAAAGATATTTTTCGACAAGCATATGTATGGGGTTTGAACATGGTTGAACACAATGGTGTGTGATAGGCAAGAGTACACAGACATACAGATACTACGGTGGCGCATTGCTGCCACATACATATTTTTTCCACTCAATTTTGTCGTAATAACGAGATGTTATGTCGTTTTAACGACATCTCTCGTAATAACGAGATGTTATGTAATTTTTACGACATCTTTTCTCATAATAACGAGATATGTAATTTTAACGACATCTTTTCTCGTAATAACGAGATGTTATGCTGTTAAAACGACATATTTTTTCTCATAATAATGAGATGTTATGTCGTTAAAACGACAAATTTTCTAGTCCTTATAAGGACATGTGTAGTCATGTACATTTATCGACATAAAATGTATATAGCCTATCTTGCCTTTATCATACTTCTACATTCAAAAAGCTGAAGCAAATAGTAGTAGCCCCCAAATGGACATTCATGTTAAAAGATCAAATTCTGCACCTTATTAATAAAGCATATGTAGCCTACAGAATAGCAGATGAGCCCAGAATACGAATGCATTGCTATTAATTACACCTTGAGCATTTTCCTCCCATAAAAAACCCTTATTAAAAAAAAAAACGCTTAATAGGCTACTAAGACAGTGATAAAGTCGAAAGAAATCGAATCGAAAGAAAATACTGTACCATCCGATTATGTAATCATGTCCGTATGAAAGGTGCATTTCTCTCTAAAGGCGCATCTACTTTACAGCGGAGATGTATGGAGATAGGTTAGCAGCCTACACTGATTTAGAAAACACTAGTTTATTAATAAACAATTAAAATGCTTTGTTATTTTTTCAGACACATTTATTATCATTAACCTACTTTTGCCGGTGCTTTGCGGCAAGATTTATGCATGTGCTTGAGTGCGGAATAGGCTATTCCTCCATGCATCTTTAGTCTATAGCAACTCTAATCAATAGCCTACATTAACTAGTTGACATTATATAATTAGTAATTAGTATCCAGCTCTTTACATTAAATTAGTTGAGTTAGCATAATTAATGAACTAATAAAATAATAAAATAAAGTTTAAATTACGATGCTAACCATATATTTAGGCTATATATAGCATTGCTTATTCCACCTCACAAAGGAATCTTTTTAAGATGACAATCTGTTATAGGCCTACATGTGAAGATTGTACTGTATCTTGAAGGTTTTTGTATTGTATTGTATCTTCTGTTATAAAGATGAAGATTGACATTTTGTTAATCTAAAAATAAATAAAAACATAATGTTGTAAAAAATTAACAACTTATGTTCTGTTACATTATTTTTGACTACTTTTTGTTTAATTATATCTCTAGCTCTAGGTAATGAATATATATTAACCAAAAAAAATCTTAATTTAATATATTATAGGCTATGAAAAACGTATAGGCCTATATAAAATATATTTAATAAAAGGGCCTCACTGATTAATTTTGCCTGGGGCCCCCACTCATGTTTGCCTCTTATTGGGGGCTGCTACTATTTGCATCAGCTTTTTGAATGTAGAAGTATGGTAAAGGCATTATAGGCTATAGAAATTTTATGTGGATAAAGGCATATTTTGTGAATGACTACACGTCCTTATAAGGCCTAGAAAATATGTAGTTTTAAGGACATAACATCTCGTTATTACAAGAAAAACGTTGTTTTAACGTCATAACATGTCGTTATTACGACATAATTGAATGCAACGCGCCACCGTAAGATTCAGCTTGTTTAAAATCATTTTCACTGCATGGCCATCTGGTACCTTGACTCTTTCTGTCTGCTTTCATTGATGTTTCTCAGTACTGCAGTATTAAAAATCTTGTTTTTATTTTTACAGTGTAATAAAATCAGCCTCAACAGTGTTGAAGTCCAAGTCGCATTCAGGTATGTGATATATTCAAAAACATACATGGAAGCTGTAACGTATCATTCATATTTTTTTAACTTGTGGGAGCTGTCAGTACATATAAATCCATCTAGTTCCTTGCTCATTGCAGTCGTAGCAGAGCAACCAAATTAGCATACAAATATAGGTCATCAAGTCCCCAAATTACTTTTTAAGGGCAAGGTATTCTTAGTGCCTGTTAGTTTTATACTTAACCTGTGCCTCTGAGAGTGATTGCCGGTATGACAACCCTGAGAATTGTGCCAACTCATATACAGAATGAGAACACTAGTGCTGGTTTCTTGGGAACTCCAACGGTTAGTTTAAAAAGGTTAAAATTAAAAATGTTTAATGTGAATTTTTGTTAAAAAAGAAAACATTCAAATGTATTGATTATCAATTTTGATGATCACCACCCTTGAGTTATGGTAGTGAGCTAGTGACTTAAAGGGATAGTTCGCCCAAAAATGAAAATTCTGTCATCATTTACTCACCCTCATGACGTTCCAAACCCGTAATACTTTCGTTCATCTTCAGGAACACAAATGAAGATCTTTTTGATGAAATTCGAGAGCTTTCTGTCCCTCCATTGACAGCTACGCAACTACCACTTTGATGCTTCAAAAGTTCTTAAAGCGGTCATCGGATGCAAAATTCGCATATACGTTTGTATATAAATGTGTCTTTGCAATGTGTGGACACAACCACCATACAATGAAAAAAATCCATTCTCTCCTTTTTTTTTATCCTCAAAAAGCCTAAACACTCTCAATAATCAAGCCGTTTGGATTTTCTGAGCAATATGATGTCATATTGCTCATGCTCCGCCCACGACCACTGACGAACTGTCCCTTATTAGCATACTTCCGCCCTCAGCCATTTGTATACTGTCCACCAAGGCAGGTTGCCAAGGCAGCACTTTACCTGTCTTGTGTCCACACGCCCCAGGGAATACGCTTATTTCACGCAGCCGTTATTTTGAAATCGATAGCGAGTGTCCGGTGTGGACAACCCCGGAAGTAAAGATAAACAACAATGTCTTGGACTACCAACCTGAGGTTGCTGCCGCGATTTACACTATTGGATGTTAATATCCAATCTAGGATATGTAGATCTAGTTCGTTCCTGCTTCTTTTTTTACTTTCTGAAAAAAAAAAAAAAAAAAAAAATGATTTTCACTGTATATAGTCTAAAGTATGAAAGAAATGTATGTACATTTTTAGAATAACTCATTTCTACATTAAACACAACAATACGCCATCGCATTCGCTACTCTCCTATGATTAAAGGCGGCACTTCCGGTTTTCTTCCCACCGGAACCTCGCTTTCGATTTCAAAATAACGGCTGCGTGAAATAAGCGTATAGAGGGGTGGGGTGAGCAGTTGCTCATTATCATTTAAAGAGACATGCACCGAAACGGGTCGCTGTGAACAGAGCTGTTTTTGAGGAGGTAAAAGGGTGTTGTTTTACACAACCCTAAAGAATCATACCAACTTGTGGAAAATGGGCATCCGATGACCCCTTTAAAGAGATCGTAAAACTAATCAATATAAATTGAGTGGTGTAGTACAAATATTCTGAATATACACGATCGCTTTATACGCTGAACTTTTATTCACATATAAACACTTGATGTGCGAGTACAAACCTCTTGATACGTAACACACGAGAATGAACCTCATTGGTTTTTGCGGAAGCTTCCGTTTACCACAACTGATGTGTGAGTTAATGAAGTATATGTGAATAAAAGCCTAAATTCAATCTGTTCAGCGTATAAAGCAATCGTGTCTCTTCAATGTCCATAGTGTTAATGTTTCACTCAATAGCTGATATGTTTGTGTGTGTGTGTTAGCAGATATATCAGATCCAGGGGAGGAGGATCTGCCAACTGAAGGAGAGTTTGAAGGCCATCAAGAGGCCGTTAATGGAATGCAGATCCATAATGGACTGCTGTACACTTGCTCAGGGGACCGCACTATACGTGCTTTCAACTTGATAGTAAGATCATTGTACACTACTTTTTTTTTTTTTTTTCAGTTGAGTGGGTAAACTTAGTACAAAATTGTCTGAAATTTGTAGTTTAGTAAAAGCATTTTAACATGAAAATTATGTTCTTTTGAATGTAGCTCACAAAGCTACAGGTTTCTTTAAGAAGTCTCTTAATTGTTACAGAGCCGGAAGTGTGTGGCTGTGTATGAAGGTCACAGCAGTAAAGTGAATTGCCTGTTGGTGTCATGTGGAGGAGGTCTGCAACAACGCCTGTACTCGGGATCAAGTGACCAGACCATCCGTTGTTACAACCTCAAGGTGCTTGGCTCTGATACACACTGCTTTTTACAGGGTTTCTGTGGGTCTTTAAAGAGTCTTAAATTCATTTTGATCAAATTTAAGGTAATATAAAGTCTTAAATATTTTAAATGTTATTAAAAAGTCTTAATTGTCATTTTAAGAGGTCCATTTTAAAAAACAGGTTCTTCGGCTCTACAGGCTAGCAGTTTGAGTTTCAAAATGAGAGTCCCGTTTTATTATAAGTCCCTCAATATTCTTTTTTTTTTTTGGGGGGGGGGGGTATTATTGATATTTTGGTTACACAATAAACTGTATCTGATAACTAACGTAAACTTTTTTCATAATGTGCATGTTTTTCAGATACACAGTCTGAACTTCTCCATTCAGCAAAGTAGAGTTATTCACACTGTCAAGCTCCAAAAAAGTAACATGAAACAATACAATAGCTCTGTGTAAATAACCAATTGACATTTAAAGGATTTATTTCACCAATTATTGGTTCCAAACTCAAATGATTTGATTTTATCCATGGGAAGTTCCAAACATTGAAAGTAATATATTACGAAACTACAAAACAGGGACCATAAAGGCTGATAAAAATAGAAAATGTAATATTTAATTTAATGTTAAATAGTTAAAAATTGTATATAAGTAGTTATTATAATGAACATCCTAGACATCAGTGTCTTATAAGCCTTAATGTCTTATAATTCTTATCAATTTTTTTTTTTTACATCTTTCTATAATATTGAAAATATGACAAACATTTGTCTATTTTTTTCCTCAGACAACAGAATGTAAGGAACAGCTCTCTCTCCCAGATCGAGTCCTGTGTCTTCATAATCGTTGGAAAATTCTCTATGCCGGTCTGGCCAATGGCTCTGTGATCACCTTCAGTCTTAGGGTATGAAGTGTTTAATGAATCAGAAATCAAGAGTTTGGCTTAAAGTAAGTTTTGTGTCGTCTGTTCTTTGACTGTGGGGTAATTAACAACATTTCTCTCATCTCCTGTAGAACAATAGGCAGCTGGATATGTTTGAGTGCCATGGCCCACGGGCTGTAAGCTGCCTGGCGACGGCTCAGGAAGGGGCTCGGCGTATCCTGCTAGTTGGTTCCTATGACGCCACCATCAGCGTTAGAGATGCTAAGAATGGCCTATTGCTACGTACGCTGGAGGGCCACAGCAAAACTGTGCTCTGCATGAAGGTTTGTGCCTGAATCACACTCTATTCTTTTTTTTTTCTTTCTTATTTTTATTGAAAGGTGTAAAGCAACATACAGTAAAACCATGAAAGTTACATTTTCCTTCCTTCTATTTTTACTATAACAACCCCCCTCACCCCCCGAAACATCCCTTCCCTGGGCAGCTTAAATACAACAGAATAACATAGCGTCTGGTTACAAAGGCAAAATATAACAATTATGTCATTACACTTTTTCAAGGCATGTACCCATGCATACCAAAACAAGTACTGATGATAAAAGTATCATTATTACAGTATAAATGCATACATAAAAGAGAGCGAGAGAGAGGAAAAAAAACTATTTTGCCATTCTGTGAAACAGAGGTCAAAACAGCAAATAAAGCCTCATAAAAAGGTGGAAAGAGAGATACATAGAAAATAAGTTAACAACTGGGTAATTCTTTCAGACAAAATAGGTTCCCATTTCAAATAAAATCTGTCCAATGATCCCCTTAATGTTAATTTTACCTTTTCTAATTTTAAAAAGAACATCACATCTTCTAGCCAAACTGTTGCAGAAGGAGGGGTAGGGGATTTCCAACAAAATTCTTCTGTGGGCCAATAAAGAAGTATAAGCAATGATGTCCCTCTGGGTTGCAGTTAAGGTAATGGTTATAGTGTCACTGGGAGTTCCAAAAATAGCTATTGAAAAACAAGGGCTTCACTGATATTTAATTGAGTTTTAAAAACCAATGACCAGTAATTATTTAGAGAGGAGCAAGACCAAAATGTATGTGTCAGAGTTGCTGGAGAGAAAGAGCATCTATCACAAGCTGCATTGGTATATTCTCGCTAACCATTCCTTGCTCAAGTGAACCCTGTGAAGCACTTTAAATTGTATGAGCCCTAACCTAACAGAGGATGATGATGAGTAGACCTTTTTAAGCACCTCCCTGAATCACATTTTTTTATGATGAATATGCTTAAAGGTGCAGTACGCGATTTTTGAGAAACGCTGTTGAAAGTGGTTCGGACTGAGCTCCACACAGAGTTCGTACAGAGTTTTAAAAGTTTGGGGAATGCTTAATTTTATCAGCTATGTTTTCAAGGTTTGAAATGTGCTTGAATTTTGAATATCATCTTTGAAAATTCTTGATTTCATGACACCATATCAATGACAACTGGCTGGAAGAGAAGTAAGAAACTTGAAATGATTACTACAATATGTAGAGCAATGAAGAGAGGGGTGTGTTTGTTTGGGTTGATTTCAAATTTCAACAGTGTTTCTCAGAAATCAATTACTGCACCTTTAATGACGGCATAAAATGGAAATTGCAATAGTCTTTTCTTTCCTATTGTGACGTATATCCGAGTGAAACAGCTTCTCGAACAAGAAAAAATGTAGGGTGGGACTTGATTTTGTCCATCGGGAGTTGATTGGATGGTTGTGGTTTGCTATTGGTTGATCTTATGTGATTGACAGATTATCCTGCCCTCACGCCAGTAAACATAGAAAATATATTCCATAACAAATAAGATTAGTCAATTTAGATTTCATAGTGACTTTTTACAACATGAGGGGTGAGTAAATGATGACAGAATTAAATTTTTTTGAAGAAATAAAGTAAAAAACAACAACATGAGGGAGAATAAAGGATTCTATCAAAGGTTGTGTACCAAGTATCACACCCTAAGTATTTATTTGTTGCTTCTTTGCAGGTGGTGAACGATTTGGTGTTCAGTGGCTCGAGTGACCAGTCAGTACATGCACATAATATACATGTGAGTACCTCATGCACGGTGTTTCTCCTTTCCCATTGAGATGCAGGAATTATGTGTCTTGTTCATATCTAAATTGCTTCCATGTCTCTGGATCTCCAGACAGGAGAACTGGTGAGGATCTATAAGGGTCATAGTCATGCCGTCACCGTAGTGGCCATATTGGGAAAGGTGATGGTCACCGCATGCCTGGACAAACTGGTCCGTGTATACGAGCTCCAGGTATGTGTGACGCATTTGCTGATAACTTTTTCTTTTCTTTTTTAAACAAGACATTTTAAAGAAATTTCAATTTAGTTTTATTCATAAAAAAATATAAATGTTTAGCACCATTAAGATATGTTTTACATTGTTTTAAGATAAATTAAGCACAGTGTAAAATAAAGAGCTACCAAAATTGAAACTGAAATAAAAATAAATTAAAGCTAAATATAAAAATAAATTACAATCTTTATTAAAACATGGAAATAAATGAAAACTGAAAATACAAAAATAAAATCTAAAAATAATAAATACTATTGACTTTATATAAATAATACTAAAATCACACTGGCACCCGTTGAACAGTATTTTTTAACTAAAATCATGACAAATACTATGATGTATAAAAACTTTACAGTTTTAATGTATTTTTTTACATTATGATGATGAAAATGTGGACAAGAATGTTTTTTGCATCACAGTAGTGACACTTTAGAGAAAGAAAAGTGCTAAATTGTCATGAAATCAATGTAAACAAAATATTCCATTTTCTTTCGAGATGTTGTGAAAATCACTCTTGGTGGATTGTATTGGGATGATATTGTTGTGTGCTTGTTATGAACTCTTTTTATGATATTGACCAAATCTCTGGTGGTTCCAGTCTCATGACAGACTTCAAGTATACGGTGGCCATTCAGACATGGTGATGTGTATGGTCATCCACAAGAGCATGGTGAGCACATCTTAACACCCTATTGGGATCCAATAGCAGGTCCCACAATTTTCTTTTCATACAGATTCACAAGCATTGATTGTTTGAGTAATCTTTTTTTAAAAGAGGTGGTGATGATTTGTCCGTTGCAGATCTACACAGGCTGCTATAATGGGAGCGTGAGAGCTGTTAAATTGAACCTGATTCAGAACTATCGCTGCTGGGTAAGAAACTGAGCTCATGAGATATAATGTGACTGGAAGCTATTCCTGATGCCGGTTAATATCTGTTGCACGACTCTTTACAGTGGTACGGTTGTACCCTAATCTTTGGCGTGATGGAGCACCTGCAGCAGCACCTGCTGAACGACCACACCAGCCCAGCACAGCAAACATTCAAATGCCGCTGGAGGAGCTGCGACACATACTTCACCACACGCAACGGCTCCAAACAGGTAATGCAGGCATTAATATTCACTTTCACACATGAAAATTCTTAAAGGTGCTCTAAGCGATGTTGGGTGACGTCACTTGACGTTCGAAGTATTGTCAAACAAAACGGAGGCTAGCTCGACCCTCCCTCCTCCTCATCCGCGCACTAACCCCCCAAACCCCACCCCCAAATCCTTCTTGTCGGTTATTGGCTGGAACAGTTTGCTATGTTTCGTGGTGCGGGTTAGCCCAGTTTGTTTTTGTTGCCGTTTTTGGAGCCTGGGGTGTCTGCAGAGACCGTGTTTTTTTTACAGTGTGTTAGCGGATAGTGAGGAGATGTTTGCTGTATGTGACAAAAAATGTTTGGGCCTAAAGAACATGTGACATTGCTTAGAGCACCTTTAAGTTGTACCGTAAAGGGAAATTTGTACATTTTGCTGCATTTACCACACCTGTAACGGCTTTCTGTAAGCTACTATTCATGTACCACCAACAAAATGCCGTTTAACCCTCTGGTGTCATTTGCCGTAAATTCTTTAACCTGCTGCATCAGAAATATAATTGGCTACAACTAGAAAATATTACAAAAGGAATGACAGAGTACAATTTCTTTTCATGACAGTTAACCACAATTTCCTCCTAATTCTCATTACCGTAATGCAACAAAAATTTTATATTTTATTTATTATGGTTTTATGATTAAAAAAATGGTTCAAATGAGTTGTTATCGGCGCACATTCTTCAATTGGCACGCTGTATATCACTTAAATATATATAATTGTAAGAATATCAATTCAACAGTGTATATATATATATATATATACATGCATATACTGTTTAACTGATATTCTTACAATTTATGTGCATGTTAACTTGTGTGTGTGTTAAACATTTGTGAGAAATAAATTTGCTTGGTTCAAATTCTTACAAATTTGAGTCTGTATTTTTGATCAAATAAATGCAGCCTCGATGAGCAGACGAGACTTCTTTCAAAACCATGTAAAACTCTTACCAACCCCAAACTTATGAACGGTACAATGTGTGTAGTTATATATAGAGAAAAACGAGAAAAGTCATTTTATGAAAAAATGATAAAACATTGATGTGACTCTTGTCTTTGTAGGCAGTGCATTGTCACATGCAGAAACATGCTGAGGACGACAGTAAAATGGAGCCATGAGGGGCCAATGGAATATCACAGACAAAGTCTCCTCTTTTCCCATATTGGGAATGTCTCATTCAGCCCTCACCAGAGGAGCCCTTTTTTATATGACCCATCAGATACCAACAACTGCCACTTAGATGATGCTGATGCCACAGTTTAAATAATGATGGATGATTTTAATCGCTCAGAAATTCGGTATTATGTAGTAAACAGAAAAGACGTACAAGTGTTACTGTTAATTCAAACAAAAAGAAGAAAATGTGCCCTTCTCTAAGTGGATGTGATTGGTATCTCTTGAGTCTTTTTGATTTGTCTCTTCTCTTTCACTTCTATCTGAAGTGTGAAATATGCAGTTCTTTTATACTCACGTGGCATTGCTCTGATACTCTCCTGGAAGGGATTGATTTTTTGTGTCAGATGCTTCTACATGTCTGTCATCATCAGATCTGAGATTTACTGACCAAATTAACACAAAGAAACTGTGGGAAGCGTTTGGGTACCGGGACAGTAACAGAGGTGCGGCAGCTCCCTCAGCAAACACGTGTAGCTTACTGTTGTGTGTGTGCGGTCTGAGTTTAGAGACGTTATGATGTGGAGTGATTTAAGAAAGCGTGAGACTTGTCAAGCAACTAGATTTTACTGTTTTTTTTATTTTTTATGAAGGACACACATCTTTCTCAAGTTGCATCGCTCTGTTTGTTTGTGTTGTCATGGCGGTACATACTTGACAACGGGGACACTTTTACATCACAATCTGGTTTCCAAATAAAAACTATTTTAGTTGTTTCTGGTGATTTTATTTGATTTTCTTTCTTTTAATTGATCATTTAAATATAGTTGTTTGAGTGGTTGAATCTATGTCCTCTCTCTTTGTCCTTTTTTTTTGGTTTCTCTGTGGTTGCTTATCAATGAAGCGAAGTTGACGGATTCAGGTGTGCTGTGACTCGAGACTGCAGTTGAAATGTGTTTGCTGTGCTGTTGACAGAGACTGAAACGTGACAGTTGGTGTGCGTAAGCCTTTGAGAACACAAATGTGTTTTATGACAGTGTGTACAAGACAATTTTGTTTTCCATAATTTTCTGTAGCGGAGAAGTTTGTTATATATTTTCTTCACAGTATTTTGTGGCAGTTGTAGAGATGAGATTTGTAGTTTTATGAAAGTACAGGAGGGTCCTCGCACTGGAAAGTACCTTTATTTTTCTGTGTGAGAATGAAAGTTGTAGGGGCGATAAACATGGGAGGTGGTTTTGTGCAGTTGGGTGCGTATTACTTCACTTCCTGTAATCCTCAGCCCTATTACAAACCAAAACCGAACTTAGTGTAACTGCAAACATTTATTGACATCTTAATATCCTAACATGGTTTCTGATGTTAGATTTTATATGGAGTAACAGCACTATCTCCTGTCAGTTGAAACCGATTTTAACTCTCCTCTGACTGCCCCTGAAGTGTTAGGTTTAACTATATATGGTCACTCTAGGGTTTGTCTTTTTTCGTTTCTTTTTGTTAGGTTATATCATAATAGATGAAGATACAGCTTGTTTTTCCACTCAGTCATAGCCTTTGAAATGCATCTCAGCTCTTTGCTATAGTTGTGTGCTGAGGAGAGATTGCTGCCAACCTCTTACCTGGTATTCCCAAGTTTCTCACACTTGTTCAAATACTATTAAATCTTTATAGACATTTTGTACACACGCTATTGAAACAAACAGAATAAAAAAAATATATATATATACATAACTGTGCTATTGTGTCAGTTTCTTTTATCCTAAGGGGAAATTTTAGGTTATATTTCAGTATAGTACTTCACTTAACACTTTTAGGCCTGTTTATTAGGACATATAAGTAGCTTTTATAAACATGCCTTAGAAAAAAAAAAACATTACTGGTTTGCATCTTGAGACAAAACAATGGCACTGATATATTTTAAGATATGTCAGTGTAAGTTGCTTTCAGTTAAAACAGCTCAAACATGCATTTTAGTCTGGGACTAGTCCTAAATCCTGGTCTGGGAAACCGGGGGATAATGGCTTATTAGAGAACTATTAATAAACTATTATCTAGTAAAATTAAAATGGCATAAAAATAGTTTTAAACATTACATATTTTACTGGTGACTTCATTCATCAAGCTCAACCATGCAACCCTGTTACCAGTGATATTGTGTGAAAAATTGTCAAACTAATATGTTCTTGAATTTATGGAATATATGTTTGTTTAATTATTTCTAGAATGTAATATCACATAACAGGGTATTAAATGCTGAGACCCAAATTTTGTAACATTGCTGAAAAACATTAACCCGATATAAAATAAATGGTGAAATAAAGAGCATATATAATATAAAGCTTTAACAGACCCTTTGTTGAAAGAACAAAAATTTCCCAATTTTATTTTGTAATTGGCACTTGATGCTTATGTTTAAATAATTAGGCTAAAAAAAAAACAGCATTCTTGTTTTTCCTGGGAAAGCACTTCAACCAAGAACTACACAATTATTTATTTTGTTAAACGGGTGAAGTCAGTACACTCATTTGAACAAAAGGTTAAATGTGGGTCAAGCACAAAAACAAAAAAAAGCCTAGGATCGACCCATGTCTTTGCCCACAGTTATGAAATAAAGACCTTGAATCCTGCCATCATCCGTCATGAGTTCTGAGATGTTCCCTGATGATTCTCCTCCAATGATTAAGTTTCCTCACCTGGTTCATCATGTTTTTCATTTCCTATTATGTTTAACTTACAAAACGAAACAACCAGGATTTGAAACGAGGACATCTACATGGCCCTGCTTTGTTTTTTTTTAATGGTTTTAATTTTGATATTACCAAATGGGAACAAAATGTGATGCATGTAAGAGTTCATCTGGGTTAATATGGAAAGACATTCTTTAAGAAAGCTGAATCAGACAGAGTGGTAGTATTATGAAAAGAGATTGTGACAGATGCCACAGAGCAAGAAGAATATTAGAAGATAAGAAAAAAATAATGCTAATGCAAACATCAAGATGAGATTTTGTTGGCGTATCCAAAAAGTTTGTTTTTGCAGTCTTGAACTCACATGAAACCCAATGTTTCCAAACCTGATCCGAAGCGCATCCATATGTGGTGTGAAATTGGAATCAAATCTGGATTGTGTTTCAGTGTGAATGGTCAAATTGAATCATCATTCGTAAAGCACTGTGTATTCAATACCCCAAATTGTCAAGAATGATATATCCGAATCTACTCGTTCTTGTCTGAATCTAGTGTTATAGTTTTAAATAATGTTAGATAATCCGTTATATATTAGGTCCATCAGCATAAGGCAAAGAGAAATCTCAGAGTCATGTGAATTAACATTTTGAGGCTGGTTGAGGTAAAAGAGAAATGCTGTCTGTAGCACCAGTGTAGACAAACTGAATGTTCATGTAAAAAGAATGATGACTTTGAGGAACGAATTACAACAGAAAACCAGAAATCATGCTAAAAATGACACAATGACGTGCCTCAAAAGTCGCTTGTGCACAGCGCCCCTGAAAACGTTTCCTCCGCAATCTGACTAAAAAAGTGACATCGGTCTATATTTCACCCATCATGACAATCCCTAATAAAATTGAAGTAATCGGGTAAAGTTTCTCGAGCTGGTGTTCAATGCGGGCTGGGGTACAGAGAAAGAGGTAACAGTAGTCTGGCACATTGAGTGTTGAGGTAAAAGCTGGTAGTTCTGGTCCTTGCCGAGTCTGGGCTCGCCTGGATCCGTAGGTCTAGGCATACATGGTTAGCTGGAGCCACTGGAGAAATTGAAATAGCTGTTTAACATTTTGTAATCAGCTAACCTACAGCTTTAAAAGGAAGGCTTTTGGCGTTTGAAGCTTAGGACTCGGACATGATGCTACACGTTATTACATTATATCTTAAGATCACTCACCTCCAGTACATTAAGTCTGATGGTGCCGTCTCCACATCGATCAAAGGCCTGGAATGCTCCTACAAAGAGAACAGGTTCACTTCAGACAGCACACATGTATGTAGCATGATTATTAGCATACACAAGCCCCAAATCAATTGTTACTTAAATTTAAATTAAATATTTGAACTAAAATGGTACGTATTGTGTTGTTGGATCATTTTCAGGAAGCGGATCTGTGTGTGTTCCCCATGATGACTTACTGATATTTTGACTGGATATTGAACTTATTAAATTATTTCTTATTCTTATTTAGATAACTTTTAGTGCTTGAAGTTTAATTTAAAACATTTTCTGAAAAATGCTTGAAATATTCAATCATGACTGCATTGCACTAATCCATTCTCTCATTTTACGTAAATCATGGCCACGATTGAACTAAAATAACCAGCGAATTAATTAGTACAGCGTGGTGACTTCTAAACTAAAACGAGAGAACGAATTTTTATTATTACTTTTATTTTAGAGACTTTTATTATTATTTCATTGTTTAAACTTAAATTGGCCTTATCAAGCTCAATAGTTCAACTCTATAAAGAGGGAGGGAAAAGTCAGTGATCAGTCAGCAATTTTTTACAGAAAAGAAATCTAGTTCTTGACACAAGCGACAAGAATACTGACTGCATGAAATGTTATGATGATATTTGTTTGCTAAGGCTATAATATGTCATTTTGTACTGACTTTCAGTCGCAAGGCATTTTGAATATAACAGGGTTGACAAAATGCTTTAAAATAGAAATGTTTTCGTTGTTTTTAAAGCCTGATTTATTATAAGGCATGATGAAACTGTATATAATTCCAAACTTACTATGACAAACTTAATATTTTGTAGAAGCAAAATAATGTAAGGTATTGTTTAACAATAGAAGTGACCAGCTTACATGGCACCACTTCCTGATAAAGACACTGTATACTATTATTTGTTGCACTATTTGCTAGTGAAAAAGTTGTGTTTGCAGTTAATTTAGCAACTTACTGAACATCCCCTCCAGTCGTACAAGACAGCTGACAAAACTGTCAAAGTCGACGTTCATGTTATCATTGGCGTAGCGCATGGTGACGATGTCATACAGCTGGTTATTCAGACGGAACCCTGAGTGGCAAACAAGACACGTGACTGTACAGTGACAAGTCCATTAGTGTTAGTCTAGTCAAATGTTCTTCAACATGAGAACAGATCCACTTACAGTAGAAATGCATGAAAACCTTCTAACCTGCATCATTGATGGCATTTCTCATCTCATAGCTGCTGATAGTGCCAATATGATCAAAGTCATAGCGCTTAAAGATTCCCTGCAGACAAAATTCATAAAGTCAATGTGTGCAGCAATCTTTTTTATACAATCACCTGCCACTTTATTAGGTACACCATGCTAGTACCGGGTCGGACCCATTTTGCCTTCAGAACTGCCTTAATTCTTCATGGCACAGATTCAACAAGGTGCTGGAAACATTCCTTAGAGATTTTTGTGCATATTGACATGAGAGCATCACACAGTTGCTGCAGATTTGTCATGATGTGAATCTCCCATTCTACCATATCCTAAATGTGCTCTATTGGATTGAGATCTGGTGACTGTGGAGGCCGTTTGAGTTTAGTGAACTCATTAACATGGCGTTTAAATGATGCTCAATTGGCCCAAAATGTGGCAAGAAAATATCCCTCACACCATTACAGCACCAGCAGCCTGAACCGTTGATACAAGGCAGGATGCATCCATGCTTTCATGTCGTTTACCCCAAATTCTGACCCTATCTGAATGGTGCAGCAGAAATCGAGATTCATCAGACCAGGCAACGTTTTTCCAACCTTCTATAGTTCAATTTTGGTGAGCTTGTGAGAATTGTAGCCTTAGTTTCCTGTTCTTATCTGACAGGAGTGTCACCGGTGTGTTTTCTGCTGCTGTAGCTCTTCTTCTTCAAGGTTTGATGTGTTGTGTGATCAGAGATTGTTGTGTGTTCAGAGATGCTCTTCTGCAGACCTCAGTTGTAGCGAGTGCTTATTTGAGTTACTGTTGCCTTTCTATCAGCTGAACCAGTCTGATTATTCTCCTCTGACCTCTGGCATCAACAAGGCATTTTCACAGAACTGCCGTTCACTGGATATTTTCTCTTTTTCTGATTATTCTCTGTAAACCCTAGAAATGGTTATGTGTGAAAATCCCAGTAGATCAGTAGCCCGTCTGGCACCAACAACCATGCCACGTTCAAACTCACCTAAATCACCTTTCTTCCCCATTCTGATGCTCAGTTTGAACTTCAGCAGGTCATCTTGACTATTTCTACATGCCTAAATGCATTGAGTTGCTACCATGTGATTGGCTGATTAGATATATGCATAAATGAGCAGTTGAACAGGTGTATCTAATAAAGTGGCCAGTGAGTGTGTGTATGGGGAAAGAACGAGGACAAACCTGCCACTGTTTGATTTTGTTCCACAAGTGTCTAAACTCTTGTAGGTTAAGTCTTCCTGTTCCATCCATCTGTGCGATAAGGATTAAGAAAACGTTGCTTGCAATACTCTACACTATCACCTCTGCTTTAAAATGAAATCTAATGTAATTCTAACAACGAAACTAGTGATTATGCCTAAATTGACAAGTCAATTAAATTGTTAAGAATATAAATTCCTAACTTAATGTTACAATGTTGAAATGTAGCATTATATGCTTTCGTTTAACCCTATTAACTGGTGAAAACAACTGACATGAGAAATTTGTTTTGGATAAATACCTCAAAATGGATTTACCATTACCAGAATTATGTTAACATAACAATATTTGGTAACAAGTTAGTTTAGGGTCCAATTCTCACTATTAACTAGTTGCTTATTAGCATGTGCATTACTAGCATATTGGCTGTTTATTAGTACTTATAAAGCACATATTAATGCCTTATTCTGCATGACTATATTCTACATCCCTTAATCCAACACAATTCCTAAACTTAACAACCTTACTAACTATTAATAAGCAGTAATTAGGAGTTTATTGACGCAAAAGTCATAGTTAATAGAGAGAATTGGACCCTAAAGTGTGACCCAATATTTTAGCTTGATAGCACCTTCAAAACAGACATGCAATCTTGATACAAAGGATACATCCATGAGGGCGATCATGCTTCTACAGTTCTCTCGACTGAAGCCCTCAGTGTGTATGTCTTTGTCTGTAAATAGCAGATAGTTTCTTGAAGACAGTATGCAGAAAAACCATAACCCAGAAACAATCATTCAAAGATACATACATTTAGACACCACCTTGTTCAAGACATCTTTGAGTTCATTGGCTGAGATCTCCATTTGCTGCAAGATATAAGAATAAACAGAAAACCAGGTGTGGTGTTTATTACGGCAAAGTAAAACAGTAATGATATTGCAATTACCATTGTTACCACTGGCATGGCCAATTACCAGTCCCACCCCACCTCCATACTCACACTCCCCCCAGCGCTCAGTGGCTCCCCAGTACTCACGTCCCCCGCGATCTGCTGGAAAATGGACAGGAACTGCTGGTCCTCCTCACTCTCTTCCCCAGTTGAAGCTGGATCCGGCTGATGGTAGTTGTAAATTACACGTCAGAACTGAATTTATTCTCTAATTTTCATTGTGTGAGTAGCTAAAGAATCTGATCACTTTTAGATAAAAAAAGATTTTACTCCACCAACGGTTGCAACACATTTCTGAGTGTTTTTTATAGTTGCTAAAGTGTTCTGGGTTGTTGTAAGAGAATAGTTAGGTGGTCGAAAGAGTCCATCCCGAGTCTGATATTCTGAGGCAAGATCCACAAAACTTCTTTCAAAAAAGATGATTTCTTTTTTTTTTTAAAATTTGCAATTCTTTAACATATTCTTAAGAAGTTCTGAAATATTTAAAGAATTTAAGAACAATATGACAAGCTTTGGTGTTATCTCATATGGCAGTTCTTGCCGAAGATGCGTTTTTGTAGAATTGTTATTGAATTTTGATTTCAGCAAAATGTCACGTAATGCATAATCATGATCAATGGTGACACTTAAGAGTAGTCTTAAGAGTATATGTATGATATGTAACTAATGTTATGTTGCAATGCTTAAAGGTGCAGTGAGCGATTTCTGAGAAACACTTGATATTTGAAATCAACTCAAACAAACACACCCCTCTCTTCATTGTTCCACCCCCAAAATGCACGAACATGCAATGTAAGATTGGATCCCACTTTATAATAGCTGAAGCGAAGCAAAATAATCCTTTGCGAAAAATAAAGCGAAGATGATGAATGAACGACAAGGAAGAACAAAAAATGAACATACAGTACACAAGAGTATATACAAGCAAGAGTTGGTTGTTAGTCCCTAGCAGCACACCAGCTCCAAACAAACAATGAGACTCAAAACTGTCCTATAGCTAATATTACAACAACAACACCATATATTGGTTCTGTGAAACACAACAAAACCAATGTAACTCACGTATGGAGCAGAAACAACACAACCTCGGCGTCCGTTTTCAGGCCTTCCCGCTTTGGTCTCTCCAGAGCTGGAAAGCTTTTCTAATAGTAACATGGGTCCTAAAACCCTGATCCCTGATCAAAACCCTTCTTTTTTCAGTGATATACCTCTGATCTTTTCTCTTTTGTAATGTCTCTCAGCCATCTCTCTTTCAACAGTCTTTCTTCAAATCTTTCTCACTCTCTCCTCACCCATTATGAGTGGACACGCCCCCTGCTGCTGATTGGCTACAAGTGTGTTGTGCTGCTCGGTCCGATCCACTTTCAACAGTGTTTCTCAGAAATCGCTTACCAGTTACCGCACATTTAATATTTGAAACAACCCTATAAATTAATTAAACATCTATGGACAATTTGGAGTTTAACCTAACTTTGAGATGTTTCTTATGATGATTTTTAAGAAAGACAAAGTTAAGAATGTTTTTGGGAATACAAAATATTCTTAACTTTATTTGTGAGTGAGAAAATAAGAAAATATCAGTTAAGAACTTCATTATTAAGAATTTCTTGTCTCTAGATGTCAAGTCTCTCCTTCTAGTTCAGTCTATGGGATTTTCATTATAAGTTGTTGTAATATGTGCCTTCAATACTGTCAGCCGAGTCCAGTACTTATGGTTAGCGGTTTGGTACTATTTGAAATAAGGGAACGTCTTAGCTGAATTTAGATTTCAATCATTTCTAAATGATCAAGAACTTACCACTGGATGATCAGCTTCAATCCTGTTCTCTATCTCCCTGAGAAGAAACCAACAAACACTTGTCACCATAGTAGACAGTACAAGACATCAAAGATCTTTTGGGGAGCCTTTGTTTTTTCCATATAGTAATACTTTCCTGTCTTTTGAGCCCCTTTTGATAAATAGCCAAATGAGCACTTTACTCTGGATACATCAGCCATATAAACATATGTGCCTTTTTTCTGTGATAACTGATTAGGAGTTACTCATACTTACCATGTGTAAATAACCTTTAAAGTATGATTACCTTAAAATATTATTAATGATAAATGTTAAAGTTAATTCTCTGCATGTTTAAATTTTTTCAAAAGTTTGATTAATTGTTACAGTGATTATCACTGGGGTAGTGATTAATTTACATTTAGGCCACAGCAAGAAACGTCTCAGGTTACGAATGTAACCCTGGTTCCCTGAAGAGGGAACAAGACTGCGTGATTGCGTCATGAATCACGTGTATAATCAGTCCAATGATGTGACGAGACGTCATAGGCGGGTGACGTCATAGACCAGGAAACTATAAAGCACACCTGAAAACAGACCGCATTAGCTTCTGATAGGCCGAAGCAAGTCGATCACAGGCATGCAGGGAGTATGGCAGGGCAACGCAGCGTCTTGTTCCCTCTTCAGGGAACCAGGGTTACATACGTAACCTGAGATGTTCCCTTTCAAGGGACGGTCGTGACCTCAGACCCCCCTGATGGTTGATATAAGAGACCACCGATGTGTTGTCCGTGCGGACAAGCACATGGTGACCCCTCATGTCTGGCAGGAACTGCTTGAGAGCTCAAAACACCACCATCATTTCTAACAGATTTATGTGCCAAGAAAGAAGATGGTCCTCCCATAGACCTTTCGCCGAGTGACCACTCATAATCGCTCCCCAACCTGTGAGGAAAGCATCGATCGTTAGCATTACGCAACGACAAGAAGCCCCCAGCACTGGGCCTTGGGCGAGGAAGTAAGGTTTGTTCCACATGACTAAGGCACGTAGGCATCGTCGCGTGACCTTGATCATGCAAAACGGATTTCTCCTTGGAGAAAACCCCTTGCTCCTGAGCCACCACTGCAGGGGTCTCATGTACAGGATGCCAAAAGTTATTACGTTGGATGCAGCTGCCATGAGACCCAGCCGTCTCTGTAACTGTTTCACAGTGAGTGACTGGCCTAGTTTTACCCCATTTATGGCTGAGAGAATTGAAGTAATACGTGCAGGTGACAATTGTGTCCGCATAGTTGTCGAATCCCATACCACACCTAGAAAAGTGGTCCTCTGAGACGGGAGGAGCACACTCTTCTTGGCGTTGAGCCTCAACCCCAGCATCTTTATGTGGGACAGAACGACATCTCGATGCTGAACCGCCATCTGCTCAGACTGAGTTAAAATCAGCCAATTGTCGATGTAATTCAACACGTGGGTGCCCTGGAGTCTCAGGGGAGCCAGAGCTGCCTCCACGTATTTTGTGAAAGTGCGGGGTGATATACCTAGGCGAAAGAACCTGATATTGGTACGCTTCACTCCCGAAAGCGAACCTCTGGAACTTCCTGTGATGGGGATGGATGGATACATGTAAGTAAGCGCCCGTCAAATCTATCATGACAAACCAGTCCTCGGACTGAATCTTTGACACGATCTGTTTGAGTGTAAGCATTTTGAACTTGAGTTTCTGAACCCTGCGGTTTAGTTGGCTCTCGAGACTGGCCTCTGGATTTGGTCGAACAGTGACTTCTGCGCCCTGAAGTGGCAAACCGGCAGGGAACAGCCAAACTGACTGCTTTACGATCCTCCGTTGGGACATTGACACTTCGGTGCCCTGAAATGGCAAACCGGCTGGGAACAATCGAACTGCCAGCGCTGCGACACTCCTCAGGGAGTTGCCCCCCACAGGGCGCAGAGGAAAACGGGAACCCGTCTCTCCCCGGAGGGGACCACCCACAGAAGTCTGATGGCCTTAGTGTCAGGACTTCTTCTTTGGCGAAGCCTTTTTAGAGACGATGACAGTCCTCAGATCTTGCCTTCCCCTAACTGGCTTCGACTGCGACCGCCACCCCCGCCCCCCTGATTGTGGAGGAGCCTGAGTGGCGACGCTTTGTTTTTGTTGCACTCTGTGCTGTGAGGAGCTCGTAGACGGCCGAGACTGCTCCCGCCCAGCAGTCTCGAGGACATTAGATCGGCGAGGAAGAAACTTTTGGAACCCCGCTGATTGTTTCTTCGCCTCCTGAAATCTATCGATGTACGTATTAACAGCGTCACCGAATAGACCCGAAGGTGAAAGCGAAGCGTCCAAAAGAACAGATCTGTCTCTATCTTTTAAATCAGCTAGATTTAACCATAAATGACGTTTCGTGGCCATAGACCGGCCTACTGATTTGGCCGTCTCCTTGGTGGCCCGGAGAAACAGATCTGTTGCGCGATGCAATTCTCGAATTGCGTCAGCGCTGGCTTCCTCACAACCATCCATGTCCCTAAACAGATCAGCCTGGTATGCCTGCAAAATTGACATGGTATGCAAGCATGCCGCAGCCTGCTCCGCTGCCAAATACGTTTTACCCACCAGCGCTGAAGTGGATTTGAGTGGCTTGGTGGGTAATGTCAGGGCTTTTAATGATGATGCTGATTCGGAAGAGAGATAGCTCGCGAGCGTCTCTCTAGCCTGAGGCATCGTCACATAACCTTGATCTTTAAAACCAATAACATTGCTATAGTTCGATGTTTGTGGATTAAAAACACGATATGAGACCGGTTTCTTCCACGACCTTGACACCTCAGTGTGGAGTTCTGGAAAAAACGGCAAGCCCCGACGAGGAGGCTGTGATCTAGATGGTAGGAATCAGAGACAGTATACAAGGCACAGAAGCTAACGCAGTCTGTTTTCAGGTGTGCTTTATAGTTTCCTGGTCTGACGTCACCCGCCTATGACGTCTCCTCACTGGACTGATTATACACATGCTTCACGAGGCAATCACGCAGGGGTGTTCCGACAGCGTCTTGATGCAGCTCGAGTTCCCTTGAAAGGGAACTGGAAATCATGACATGATCCTTATAAAAAACTGTGAATCCTTGTCATCAAGGCTTGACCTGCAGCATCATCAGTATTCCTTGGAGACCTTCATCAATCCTTCGTGTAATCATGTCTTCCTTGTAGCTGAAGTTTAATTGTGCTGCAAGACTGGGTCAGAACTGAAAAGGGAATCTTTACCGGAGGGTCCCAAAATGTGCTGTTGCTTGTCCTAAAAAAGATTCCATTACAGCCTCGAACTGGGGCCGATTTCTTCCAGCTCTACAAATCAAATTGTCATTAAAATTTTTGTCCTTTTGGTTTTCTCCACCCCCATTGTTTTCCCATCACCTCTGTAAAGTGAACTACTATGAAACTCCTTGGTATTCTTGTGATAATATAACCATGACCCTATTACTATAACACCATAGTCTTTGTACATCAAATATATTTTGGTGAGGATTTAAATCGCCCTTTTGCACCCACTGACATAAGTATTAACTTCTGTAACAGCTGCTTTCCAGCCAGATGTTTCAGAAGTTCTTTGCCTATGACACAATTTAACGTAACAGAGTACTTACAAACAACTACAAAAAAGCAAACACCAGAAAAATTAGGATGTCAGATCAGCGTTACAGAGTTAATTTTTACGGAGCCCCATACATGACATAAAGAAAAATATAGATAACGTGCTGCTAATTAATTCCCAAAATTTGTTAACTAAATTAATTGTTAACTAAAATAATTTAAAGATACACTATGTAACTTTTTTATTTTTAATTAACTCAATTTAAATAATGAGTCAATAGATCATCAATCCTTCTTCCAAAACTTGTTTTTAGTCATTATGGTAATCCTTATCATAAGTGTCTATATTTTAGATGGGTGGTTTTCGCTGGAAATTGCGTACACAAGTCACTTGCCAGTGCGTGTCTCATCATATCCGTGAATAGAGAAAAGTTGCTCCGGCTACTTTGACGCGTGTATGGTGTGGGAGTGGCAGAGGTTAGTTGTTGTCACGAGCAAGAAAGGTTGACATGGAGCAGCTAAATCACAAACCACTGGAGAATCATCCTTTTAAAAAAACAGAACGGAGGAGAGTCTGCTGGCAAAAAGAGATCGTGACAGAGCTCATAATAAAACAAGAATCAACATTAACTTGGCTTTTTAGTGATTGCAAGAACTGAGGGATTTGAAATGTTGTAAAAGTGATGTAGAGATGCCAATTTTTATTACTCAACAGGTGAATAAGGTATTTTATTGAACTGATAAATTGTCATATATAGCTCTCTAACAGAGTTGATAGTAAAGCATTATCTATTGTGAAGGGTCATTTCATTATGGTTGTTGTAGCGCTGAGCTAGAATTTATTTTCAAGGAAATATTGTCTATTAATGGTTAGAGCTACAGTAATATCTTCAGTTAGTCAGCTAAACTGGTTATGTCTTTGAAGCCTAGTAGTGAATGTTTTATGAGTAGAGCCGAAGCACAACCAAAACAATGTTCTTCTGCAAAATGTATGGAGTTTTGTTTTTTAACCACTAGATGGCCAAAAGTTACATAGTGTACCTTTTACTAATTTTAAAACAAGGCAATTAATTAGTACAACATAGGAACGAATTAAGTCATGGGTGGAAACTTTTTATTCGTGCTGACAATCTATTTTCCCCGTCTCATATCATGTGCGGAGCTCCGTAATTTTTTTCTCATAATACAAAAGTAATTTTCTTAGGGGCCATTCACAACAAATTAGTTTTTGTCTTTAAAAATGCGAGACACAGGGCAGGGAAATTGAAAAAAATGCAAAATGTGTTTCTCTGAGAGACGCATTTCTAAAACGTGTCATGCGTGCGATGCTGTAAAAGACACAAGATGGCAGCTAAAACTGTCAAAAAATCGTCCATCTAGCAAGTTTACATAAAAAAACAATAATAAAGCTGCACAACGGAGTGAAAAATGCATTCTGTGTAAACAGGCCCTTAACCAGCATTTTTATTTTTTGATTAAAAAATTTGATACATTTATTTAAGAACCAAAAAAATATTAAACATTTGTTTTCCGAGAATATATATATTTAATTCCCTTTCAATTAAATTAATTATTGGAAAAAAATATTATTTATTTAATTTCATATAATTCAATTTAATTATCCTGTTTATGGACGTTCCGATATATTTTCTGGAAAAAATACTTTAGAAAATTATTTTTTTGCTTTGTGGGGATAAATTTACTCAGACATCATTGTACAATAATATAAAAAAAAACACCAGCCCTCTCATCCCTGCTGCTCTCACTCACTCAGAGGTATTTCTCCTTTCAGAGAAGACGCGGAGGATGAACTCGCCTTCCTGGTGGGGCTCGTATGTGGAGGGAACGATGACATACTCCCCTGGACTCAGACGGAAACGCTGGGTCACCTCTCGCAGGTTAATGTACGCCCTGGAACGGGCCTTAGAGGAGTTAGATGTGAAGAACTCCTTCTGCATGTGCTGCTTGTTTCCTTGCATCTGACAGACAGAGAAACACAACAGCAGAAAAAAAGGGAATTTGATCAGACACAATTACAAAGGTTAACTATAAAACAACACTAGTTCTAAAAGAGCAAAGAAACTGCATGAACATGAGCAAGATATACAAAAGCCTTGGGTCCAAACATTGGATCTTCACATTTTCATACCTCCTTTGGCACCTATGGGCAAATAGAAAGAGTTAAAAGAGTGTTGGATTCACCATCAACCTGATCTTTATCACTATTTGCATGCTTTTGTATAATTTTAGTGATTATCTCTCTGAAGATTAAAGATAGTGGCATTGATACCTCATAGATGGAAAATCCAATTGTGAAGAGATTTGCACCCAACTTGCGTTCTCTACGTCTGTTTTTCTGCATTAGAGCAACAACAAAAGTGCATGCTACTTCATCATCCTCTGGGTCATCATCTTCCTCCAGAAGACGCAGACGGTATTGTGGATTTGTCCAGAATGTGTCTATAGGAAACCACAAAAATAATATTAATGTTTATATAGCCAATATTGTTTTTTTGCAAGACATTATTTTTTGTTTTTTATATTTTAACCTGTGAAGCACTTTGGGATGTATTTTATGTATGAAAGATACTATACAAATTAAATAAAAAATCAAAATGTAAATACATTTTTTGTTGTTGTTTTAAAATCATATTTTTAGAGACCCGCACAAATAAAATGAAAACAGTTCAAATAATAAAAATTTTGAGAAAAGCAAGTTTTATAAAATTATTAACATTTATTGCAATATACAGAGGTAATATGAAAAGAAAATGCAATCAAAACCGTCCTCGCCAAATGTTTTGATATAAACCATAAAGTAAACATTATCAAAATTCATCAACAGTAGATGAAAGCAATCAATGAGGGCTATATGATGCAAACTGCTCTGAAAGCGAGAGCCTGTAGAACGCGCAACATGTATTTCTGTTATGATTGGCATGGTAGTGGATATGGCAGTGTTAATGTATATAGTATTGGTGGAATAGATCTGCTACGCGGCTGCTGCACAGAGATTTGCTAGTGCCAATACATTTACAGACATGCTGTTATGAGCATGTAAGACATGCTGCTGAAATACACGAAATAACCACGTAGCAAATTTATACAGGTGGAGCTGGAGAAGATGGAGGGTTTCTGAAAGCGCGCTGCAGAGGGCTAACAGCAACACTACCAGTATCTGAATGTTGAGCCGCAGCTCATTGGCCGATGATGCAACAGCAACCAATCAGCTGCACTATGTATATGACGATGCGATCGCTACCAAATTGAGTTAAGGACCTATCAGCCTGCGCCATCTAGAGTTTCATGACAGAACTTGGTATTTAATTAAATCATAGCCTTTTGAAATTTAATTATCATATTAAGTCATATTATGATCTGTCCCTAAATTTAAGAACTTAGATATTAAATTGACTTTTTATGACCTGAAACTTGATAAAACGAGACTTTTTAAGGACCCATAAGGACCCTGTTTTTTTTCTTCAGTTTATTAAAATCACACCCACCTGGATAATTCCTGCATCCTCCAGCAGAACAGCCTCTTATCCAGCGCCCCTCATTAACAGACACCGTCCATTTGTGTAGCTTATCATCCTCCAGAGCATCAGGGGTCAGGTTGCAAATCTCGATTTTTGTGTAATTTTTCTTAAAATCCTCAAATGACATCCTATGGGTTGATGACAATAATGTGAATAATTATCTTTGTGAGTAAAGATATGAACTTATTTTCATGGTCTTGGTCTTGTCATGGACTTTGGAGCCACTTCTGGTCTTGGTCTGGACTCAGACTCGAATGAGCTGGTCTCATCCACAACTCTCTATATCAGTCTCATAATTCATTATGAGGATATGTTTGCTTGTTGATTTTTTTTTTACTCACCAGAATTCTCCATCTTCAGCATTCTGATGCTGGAGTCTCTCTTTTTCAGTTTTAGAGATGGTTTCCCACTCTTTTGAACTGCAGAAAAAAATAGACTATTGTAATAGTTGTATAGTAATATACATTTTTTTAACCCTGTAAAGCCTGGAAAATTAAATGATAGTCAGGAAAATCTAATATTTCAAGTGGAACAGTTAATTAAAACTTTAGACAAAATATTTTATTTTATTAAAATAGAAATATTTCAGTTGGTGTGCAATGAATCTAAAATATATGAAAGTTTAATTTTTATCATTACATTATGGAAAATAATGAACTTTATCACAATATGCTAATTTTTTTAGAAGGACCTGTATATATATATATATATATCAGTCTATATCTCCCAATAATATGTCTTAGTAAGATGATATTTGTACAGAGGTGTTCATATAAACGTTCCTCAAAAGTCTGATGTATCATATTTGATACTTACATTTAACATGATTTTTCAAAACAATTATGTATGGATAATCAAGGAGACATAAGTAACGTCAATCCAGTAAGCGTTCATCTTGACATATTAACAATATTAAAGTTATTTTTACATTTACTTTATAAAAATCTGTCAAGATTTCACAGCAAAAAGACATGTATTACGATCTGATAGTGGATATTTTCAGAATGATACTAAAAGGCCTATTAATTGCTATAAAAGTATAAACTATCAATCAGACGAGAGAAAACATGTAAGAGATTGTGTACAACTAGTTATTCAGCAAAGTTTTGATCATGTTAGAGGCCTTCGAAATTCGTATATCAAATATGATATAAAATACTTTTTAGGGTTAAACCGGTCTAAATTCAGATATAAGCAGATACTCACTTATCGCACCAAGGTCCGTTCCATTCTACCTGACCCCAGGGGTTACGCAGACGCACCAGACGCACTTTAGACTCCTTCAGCTGGGACTGTTTACACTGCAGGCACAAAATATCACAATTATCATCAGAGGTTATCAGAGTTTAGTTAGAAACAAGAAATACACAATAATAGAATGTTTACCTCCTCAACAGCGGTAACAGAGTAGGCATGACCCTTCACAAGACCTGTAGTGGTACGAGTTTCAAAGCGCGCTGGAACCAGGGACTGTGGGTAAAAATGTAATTGCTTCATGGTAGGATATTAGAATTTGGACCAAAAGTTGTCATTGTTTTCAAGAGTGTTGAAAAAAGGCCGTATTATGCCCTTTTACAAACTCTTGATTTTGTTTTTGGGGGCTACTAGAATAGGTTTTAATGCTTGAATGTTTTAAAAACATATTATTGACATTGTTGTAGCACCTCAACGCTGTTTAGTTTTGGCTCAATGAAGCCCCTCCTTCTGAAAAGCAAAATGTGCTCTGATTGGTCGACTGAACCAGTGTTTTGTGATTGGTCAACCGCTTCCAGGGCGTTTCCGAAATGTCACGCCCCTTACATTACCGTGGTATTTATTATTTAAATGATTTAAATGAGGGATATTGTAACGTGTTTTTTCCAGGAAGAAATCTCATGACTAATCGAGGCGTTTCGGGGAGTTCAGATTCAGTGCTAACTGATAGAGAATAACTCCATTTGGAATGACTTTGTACTTTGTAACTTTGCAGACCTTTTTCTTGCCCAAATAGCAACATTACACACTAAAGAAAGTTGAAAATGTCTTTTGCTTGACTCACATCAATGGAGCAGCCCATGAGGGAGCCTCTCGCCAGAGCCTTCTTCATGATCTTATACAGCTCTTTAGGTGCCTCCTTCATCTCATAGAATTCAGTCACTCCGCCGGTGAAGTCTTCCATTCCCTCTGCAGTGTTTCCACCCTTAAGAGCCTCATAGGAGCCATGAAGTCTGAACAGGAATACAAATAAATTACATTACGAGAGCAGGTGCTGAGTGCACAAATGCTCAAATGAATTCATGCTGTCCTTCAGTTATTGTATAGTTTCATTGAATACAATTCATTAGCTCAAAAAAGAAAGAAAGAAAAAATACTAAAAAGAAGTGCTTCAAAGAACAGTTCTGATCGTGCAAGGTAATGTTACATTTAAGATTAGGGTCATTCAATTGTGCCATTTGTGAGTATATGTGTCCCCATTACTGATATCATTAGAGTGTTCATAGAGCATTAGTAGACTGGTAGGGTTAGGGTTAGAATAAGTTGACATGTAGTTGTACTTATAGTCAGTAGAATGTCTGTTGGAGGACCATCACAATAAAGCAGATTTTAAGCAGACAGTCTACTGATACCCTAATGAGAGTTAGTTGACATGTAGTTGTAAAGTTAGTTATTGTAGTCAACAGAATGTTCAAAAGGGACCATCAAAATAAAGTGTTACCAATGTTTGTTTTACAGCTGAACATCATCCAGTCTGCATGTCATCATTTAACCATTTTGTGAATGCAATATGTGATTTAATTTGTGTATAAATATGAATCTAAAATGAAATGTACCAAAAAATGTATTGAATAAAACATGCATTTAGTGAAACAAAAGATCATTATTATTATTATTCACAAAAATAATAATTCTGAGCAATCCATGTTCACACGGATCTGCGAAAAAGACTAAATATGCTGTATTATTCTTGCCAGACCAGTAGTTGGCGATGTCACTTTGTAAAGAAACAGTACGCACATATAGAATGAACACGTAATATGCATGTGCATGACATCACTGTTTTCAAAAATTCGCGTTTTCGTAGACGATAACAGTATTGGTTTCAAAGACTTACACTTGAAAGTTTTCGTTTCAAACGGCCAAAACGGTTTCCATTTTTAGTTGAAAACGGTGTTGTGTAAATGCCCCATATGAAAAAATTCTGAATTCCAAGGTATAAACTAAAAAAAACCTTACCTTTCTTTTTTTAAATATTCTGTGACAGAAACAGGCTTCCACAGTCTAGCGCGCATATTTACATATTAAGGGGTCGTTCACATAGAATGTGTTTTTTTATATTCCACTGCACTACTTTTCCATTGTTTTTCCATGTAAACACGCTCTAGACGGACATCTTGAACCGCTGCGCTCGTATCTTTTGCAGTGTTTCGTGCATGAGTTAAAAGAAGTTCAACTTTTAATAAACCGCATTTTTGTCGTTCCACTGACCTTCGTCTCACGTTTTAACAGCAAAAATGCGTTCTGTCTGAACAGCCATTAGTGGCCTTAGGCATTTTTGCCCTGACCTTCAACCCTGTAACATTCAATCCCCAAAAAATTTTTATATAACAGGGTTGACATAAAAATACTACAACGATTTACTTTGCAACCTGTAACTGTACAGTATATTTAGGATTGGGGGTATGGACAATATGATACCTTAAATTGGCCTTTTTTATTTATATATGTCACATCCATACAAAATATGCTCAAGCTTTTAAATATCAAGGACTGACCAACTCCAAAACAAAAGATGTAAATGTCAAGCACTTGATACTTACTTAGCATAAGCTTTTTCTAGAAGAGCACTCCAGAATTCATTCCTTTCAGCTGACTTGGTGAACACCAGCTGGTTGTTGAAGGTGGGAATGCGGTCATCAACAACAACATCCACCCAGTCACCATAACGCCAGAACTGAGTAGAAAAACAGACAGAGGAAGACAAGGAAATCAGGCGTGATGAAGATATGAATTCAAAAACTATTTTGCTCAAAAGACACCGACCTGGAAATGGAAAATTCCAGCATAGCCTTCAGAGAAGCTCTGCTCTTGAGGTATAACACGATATAGCAGCTTGTCGTTCAGAGTCAGACATGCAATGGCAGCAAGCAACCAGCAGTCTCCTAAAATACACAAGAAATAATATTTCACAAAAACATTTTATATACTGTACATATAGACCTATTTGCAGCAAAACAAGGGCGTACACTGCTGATCTCAGCATTTACAGATTGTCCAGGGGAAAATGCCAGGTTGGTAATCTACTCTATGTATTAGCAACCTTTGTGTCTTTGGGCTCTTTTATTGCCCATATGGGGTCACAACAATAGGAAGCGCTGCTAGTTGGATTCCCTTCCAACAGAGTAAACACAATATGGAGGGGTCTCTGCTGGACTGTTGGCCTGTATATGGGGGCCAGAGAGAGGTAATCATTGCCATAAAGCTGCAATTAGACTCTAAACACACTCTCCAAATATCAGGGCAAACAGTCTGTAACATTATTGTGTTGAAGTGTTAATCTTACCCAGATCTCCCTGGCAGATATCTGTCCTGCTAGCGTCTCCGACAATGAACTCTGGGTTTTCACATATCTCCTGCAGAACAAATGGCATCAAAGTGTTTGATTGCAACTCAGATATTACACATACAGTATTTGAGAGATACAAAGACTGATATGATCAATCTCTGATGTTTTGGATGAATGGATGAATAGATGAATGGAGAGACTAGTTGTCACAAGGTTTTAAGCTAGAAGTATGGAAGCCTGTTTCCACGTCTGAGTAATAGAGTAATTGTGTATTTCTTTGTGAAATTAATTACTTGTAATTGTGTTCATAATTGCTCTCTTTTCTTGCAATTGTGACTTCATCTTTCACTTGTAATTGTGACTATATCGCATTATGTGACTTTATTTCCTGCTTTTGCAACATTATACTCATCTTACAATGTGACTGTTTCTCGTAATTGCAGATTTATATCTCACATTTTGACCTTGCTTCTTGCAAGGGTGATTTTATAACTCACAATGTAAGTATTTCTCACAATTGCGATTTTATATCTCACAAATTTACTTTATTTCTCCCATTTGTGGCTTTTTATTTTGCAATGTGACTATTTCTCTCAATTGCGACTTTACATCTCACTATGTGACTTAAGTCCTTGCAACTGACTTAATATCTCACACTGTGACTATTTCTCACAATTTCGACTTAATTTCTCACTGTGACTTTAGTGTTCACAATTGTGTCTTTATATCTCAGTGTGACTATTATTCACAATTGCAATTTTTTATCTCACAAATTAACTTTTTTTCTTTATTTTTTTTCCTATTTCTTTATTTTTTATATTACAGTGTGAGTATTTCGAATAATTGCAACTTCATGTCTCACAATGTGACTAAAATCTTCTCGTAATTCCGACTATCTCACAATGTGACTTTAGTTTTCACATGTGTGACTCTCAGTGTGACTTTATTTCTCACAATTATGACTATATATCACAATGTGATATATATGTCTAATTTTAAACTTTATCTCACAATTATTGGTTTCTTTTTTTCTGTAGCTTTTCCATAGAATTATCATGATATGTGTATTTTTTTATTAATCTCTGGTAGGTAATCATGTTAATATCAGGGGTAATAATTGACTGTCAAGTGAAATTTACTTGTCATTTTATTTACTACAATATCTGTTGGCATAAACCAGAGTTTCCTGGGAGGTTCATGAGTTGATGAAAAGCTAATAATTAAATCGTAAAAATTTAGAGGGGAAAAAAAACAATCAAAATGAAAAACCTTATTTGTTTACCTCCATGTCATTTGACCATTAACCAACATCATGTGTTGTTAAATAACTGAAATAATAGTTTATAATCTCAAGAGGTTCAGATGACACAATTTTTTATGAATACTTGGTATAACAATGTGTTCAAATGTTAATGTTAATTTGTACATTTCATGAATTGCTTTGTGCTTTATAATTAAATACCCTTCTTTAATATTTAAACTTAAACTGACCCCACATAGTATGAAAGCTATCCTTGCTGTTGGGCAATCTAGTCACAAGAGGTCAAAGCATGTTCAATGAAGTGCATTTTTTTTTATCATGGACAATCAGAGACTTTGCTAAATAGCTTTTTATAGCCAAGACTTTGATGACGGTGCTATACCAGGCTTCTATACACATGAAGAACAGTGACAACTAGCCCCAGTTTTCCCAACATGCCCTCTGCAATCATATCTTTTAGGTTCTTACTCCACCAGAGGCCGTTCTTGACCCATTTTGCCATCTGAGCATTATCATTTCCCACGAATGTGTGTATGTATAAGCAAATAAATCTATTTTAAGGAAGTCCAATTAGTTGTGTCATCCCATCCATCCCATGAGCCATTTCGAGATCCCACCCACAACGTCAGTCCCAGTCCACTTGAACCCACACAGGGCCTCTGCCTCCTACCTTGGGACGCTTCCAGACGATGTTCTTGACTTTGTTAGACTTGTGGCCCAGCTCTTTATAGCCAAGGGAGTCCACAGTGGCAGGGAAGGTTTCATCCTCAAAAAGGGTCTTTTTCTGGAGATACTCCTGCTTGAGGAGGTTGTAGTCCTGGCCGCTGAAACGGAGAGGTTTGCTCAGGGACCCTTCGCCATCCCTTCTCTCTCTCTCCCGGATTAACCGGTCGCAAAAGAACCCAGACGGCGTATAGGGCATCGTGTCTCACTGGGACAGTATTTTTTTAGGGATTGAAAACACTGGCTTTTGCCACCACAACTTAAGTCTTGCAAGCCAAAAATCCCTAGCATAAATTCAAACAGCTGACGTCTGATTGGCTCTCCTGCTAAATGACGCGCGCACCTTTCATGCGGTCAGGGAGTAGAAACCAGGGTTAGAAGAAAAAAACAACGTGTGAACACACTCCTTTTACGTGCACAAACACATACACACAAACACACATGCATACATACACATGCATACACAAAATGCTACAGTCTTCTCTTTGGGTTGCTCCCATTGGCTGATGAACAATGAGTATTGGGGGACGGTTGCGCTCTCGTGCCGCCATTGTAGGGCGACACAAAGGAAAGCGGTCCTGCAAAGAGAGGCCAGTGAGATGGCCTGCCTCAGCAGAAGGCATTCAGTGCCTTTAAACCTGTCCTCAATAGAGTTCAGCATTAAGCACTCTCAGCATAACCACAGGCTTGACCTAACTTAACAAACTCTCTATATTATATCACTTTATCAACGCCTCATTTGTGTGGATAATTATCGACCATCTACTGTAACCAAAATTGTTGAATGTTCAGTTGTATCATACAATAGCATTCAAAAGTTTGGGGTCGGTAAGATTTTTACTAATATTTTTGAAAGAGTTCTCTTTTGCTGCACCAATCATATTGTGATATATTATTACAATTTAAAACAACTGTTTTCTATTTTAAAAGGTTTTAAAATGTAATTTATTCTTGTGATGGAGCTGAATTTTCAGCATCATTACTTCAGTCTTCGGTGTCACATGATCCGTCAGAAATTCATTCTAATATGCTGATTTTGTACTCAAGAAACATTTCTTTTAATATTATTCATTTATTTTTGGAAATCATGATTCAATTTCTCAGGATTCTTTGGTGAATAGAACGTTTTAAAAGAACAGCATTTATGTGAAATAGAAATATTTTGTAACATAAATGTATTTACTGCCACATTTGATCAATTAAATGGATCCTTACTAAATAAAAAAATAAATTTCTTAAATAAAATAATCTTACTGACCACAACCTTTTGAATGGTACTTTACATGGATCATAAAAAACAAAATGACTTTGCTCTTTCAGAATTCTTTATTTAGAAATTAAGATGTTGTTGCAAATTTTTTCTTTTGAAAACAAATTTCACCTCCATCATGTCAAATCTACAGTATTAGGTAAGTGTGGCGAAGGAAAACAGCTAGTAATTCACATTAAAACAAACTCATTTCTTGAGGTAGACAATCATTATGGAGGGAATCTTTAATATTAAACTGCATTATTATTGCTGATTTAATTAACCAAATTATAATGTTTTATTGCAATTATAAGCCGCTGACACTTTTTAAGGCATGCAACAGCATATGAAAAATACCAAAATTAAAATTGTAAAAATAAAATAAAATAATGCAATCCGGGACATTTGAAAAATACCATCCACTATATTATTATTTCCCAGTCTTTGTGTATTTCTAGGCCCAAGCCAGTTAAAGTTAATACACCTCGTTTTACGTCGAACTCAAACATGACTGGTGTCTTCACCGCACCTTAAACAGAGAAACAGAAGGTTTATACTACATGTACAACGCTCTGGTTTATATTTAACACCACATTATTTATATATGAAGTATTCCACAAAAGAAAACTTTTGCCGTCTACACACCTGACTTGAGCTTGGGTTTTCTTTTCAAACTATTCAGACCAAGAATGACCACTGATTCCACTTTGTCATCGGAGACAAACGAGCCTTTATCATCAGCACGGCTGAAAACACATGGCACAAGGAGAACGGCGTATTGAGCTTTCTGAACACACACAATGGTATATACCCTGTTCTAACTGTTTACATTTCAAATTTCTTGTAAACAGATCAAACTTTTAAATATAAGACCATCCCTAAAATATAAAGGAAAATGAAAAGTGATGTTGAGCCATTACCTGCTAACAAGCCTGCCAACCCGCATGCTAAACTGGCGCAGGCAGAACTGCATCTGGTCTCTGTAACTAAAAGAGTGACCGTCATCCAGATAGACAGATCCATCAGCATTGCCCTGTAATGCAAAACATATAATCCAAATCAATGCGGTCTATTATTATGTATGTGTGTGTGTGTTCAAATCTTGTTTCATTTTGGGCTCCTCAAAGATTTGACCATGAGGCACTAACAAAAACAACCATGTACAACCATTTTTCTTTGGATATGTTCACTTGCAATACTATGTTTTCTGGACATGTATATTTTACATACTTTAGAGCAGGGGTTCCAAAACTTTTGGATATTCGCATATTCACGGTTTTCTGATGATGGTTAATTTTTTTATTGTTTTTATTTGTAAAATATTTTAAAAGAAATAATAATAATTATTATTATTCATTTAATAACTCTAATAATAAAAAATGAAGGCAGAATATATTACTGTTGTAAATTACAATTGTACTGCAAAGAAAACAATTATTATTTGATAATAATTATAACAATTATTTTTTATTTTAACAACTCTGTGTAACAACTCTAATGTCTTAAAGTGACCCTATTATGCTATTTTAAAGGTTCCTAATTGTTTTAGAGGTCATGTGCATCCAAGGTAAAAACATTTTTTTTTAATTTTCTCATAATATACATCGTCATGCACTTTGATCTTTAAAACTTTGCAGACCTTTTATATTAACAAACAGCTAGATTACACACTGCATAAAAGATAATATTTGAAAAAGCATAATAGGCACACTTTAAATTCTTAACTTCCAAACTTCAAACCCTTAAGCTTCTAACATTGCAAATACTGGTGAAATGCTGTAAACTTCAATCCAAAAAAATGCTGCAAATTATGTGACTGTAAATAAAGAGAACCTAGTGCACATTGCATTCCCAAATGCTTTGGAAAACGTTGCTTTAGAGTACCATGTAAATACTGTAGAACATAAATATGAAAATCAAACAGTACCAAAGTAATATTAAGTCTTGGAGTGGGCGATATAAGCACAAAGTTGGTACACACTCAGCTTTATTGTGTCCTTATTACAGATACCTGTACTTACTATAGTAATAACAGTAAATGATCCATAATTACAAGCAACTTAACACTAACCAATATATTTTAAAATGTAATTTATTCCTGTGATCATAGCTAAATTTTCAGCATCATTACTCCAGTCTTCAGTGTCACATGATCCTTCAGAAATCATTCTAATATACTGATTTGATGCTCAAGGAACATTATCATCAATGTGGAAAACAGTTGTGCTGCTTAATATTGTTTGTGGATATTAGCATCTGATTCCATCCCTGACCTGTACTCTGGTACCACTCAGTACTTTCTGTCTCATTGTCATGTTGTCACCTTAGTGTCCAGTGCCACAGTGAGAGTGATTGGTTGCTGCTGTAAGTCTGCTGTACTGGTCCCAGAACCTGCTCTCCTGGGCACCACTGTCCCGCCACGCTGGAACACGGGCACCTAACACAGAGGGTATACCGTAAATAACTCTGTATGACTACTATATTCAGTAGACTGCTGTATCAGAGATGTAATGTAAGTCACTCACGGTGTTCAGAGTCACTGGCAGATCCAGAGTTTGGGCACCCTTGTGCACTTCTGCCGTGTTTGTGTCGTACCACAGCTTTCAAACACACAAAATATCTCTTATGAACACACTTTAACCTTCAGTACAATTCATTTGTGAATTAGGCTTACCTCATCAGACCCTGGGAGCAAAACCCTGACCTCTGTGACCCCAGGATCTGTCACAGGGCACACAAGGAGAGCACTGCCTGAAAAATGTCCATTAGTTAGAATGGTATCTGATATTGGACTGCTATGTTTTAAAAATGTCTCTCTCTATATATATATATACGGGTCCTTCTCAAAAAATTTGCATATTGTGATAAAGTTAATTATTTTCCATAATGTAATGATGAAAATTCAACTTTCATATATTTTAGATTCATTGCACACCAACTGAAATATTTCAGGTCTTTTATTGTTTTAATACTGATGATTTTGGCATACAGCTCATGAAAACCCAAAATTCCTATCTAAAAAAATTAGCATATCATGAAAAGGTTCTCTAAACGAGCTATTAACCTAATCATCTGAATCAACTAATTAACTCTAAACACCTGCAAAAGATTCCTGAGGCTTTTAAAAACTCCCAGCCTGTTTCATTACTCAAAACCGCAATCATGGGTAAGACTGCCGACCTGACTGCTGTCCAGAAGGCCATCATTGACACCCTCAAGCAAGAGGGTAAGACACAGAAAGAAATTTCTGAACAAATAGGCTGTTCCCAGAGTGCTGTATCAAGGCACCTCAGTGGGAAGTCTGTGGGAAGGAAAAAGTGTGGCAAAAAACACTGCACAACGAGAAGAGGTGACCGGACCCTGAGGAAGATTGTGGAGAAGGACCGATTCCAGACCTTGGGGGACCTGCGGAAGCAGTGGACTGAGTCTGGAGTAGAAACATCCAGAGCCACCGTGCACAGGCGTGTGCAGGAAATGGGCTACAGGTGCCGCATTCCCCAGGTCAAGCCACTTTTGAACCAGAAACAGCGGCAGAAGCACCTGACCTGGGCTACAGATAAGCAGCACTGGAGTACCCACAGTCAGTGATGGTCTGGGGTGCCATATCAGCTGCTGGTGTTGGTCCACTGTGTTTTATCAAGGGCAGGGTCAATGCAGCTAGCTATCAGGAGATTTTGGAGCACTTCATGCTTCCATCTGCTGAAAAGCTTTATGGAGATGAAGATTTCATTTTTCAGCACGACCTGGCACCTGCTCACAGTGCCAAAACCACTGGTAAATGGTTTACTGACCATGGTATTACTGTGCTCAATTGGCCTGCCAACTCTCCTGACCTGAACCCCATAGAGAATCTGTGGGATATTGTGAAGAGAAAGTTGAGAGACGCAAGACCCAACACTCTGGATGAGCTTAAGGCCGCTATCGAAGCATCCTGTAACTCCATAACACCTCAGCAGTGCCACAGGCTGATTGCCTCCATGCCACGCCGCAATTTCTTTCTGTGTCTTACCCTCTTGCTTGAGGGTGTCAATGATGGCCTTCTGGACAGCAGTCAGGTCGGCAGTCTTACCCATGATTGCGGTTTTGAGTAATGAAACAGGCTGGGAGTTTTTAAAAGCCTCAGGAATCTTTTGCAGGTGTTTAGAGTTAATTAGTTGATTCAGATGATTAGGTTAATAGCTCGTTTAGAGAACCTTTTCATTATATGCTAATTTTTTGAGACAGGAATTTTGGGTTTTCATGAGCTGTATGCCAAAATCATCAGTATTAAAACAATAAAAGACCTGAAATGTTTCAGTTAGTGTGCAATGAATCTAAAATATAAACGTTAAAAAATTAAGTTTGATAACATTTGAAACTGCTACAGAAGAAGGGAAGAGGTATGTGCATTAATTTGAATTATTTTAACATTATTTATAGTTTTGACCTATACGCAAATATTGACATGTCCACATTCAAGCTGGCTTAAACAGCTAAATGACTGACATTTATGACCTAAATGTGATTTTTTTAATACAACAATACATACTTAAAATCCAGCACAAGCTCGAGCTCCGAGGATCTCATGTTACTTGATTTTTGAGTCAGATATCTCAGTGAATTGCTGACCTGAGACTCAATCTGAATGAATCACTGCAGTCGGATCAGTCCGATGACTTGTGAATGAATCATTCAGTGAGATTTGTGAACCGTTTCAACAGGTTCATTGAAAACAATCAGCTCACGAAGAAATCGCTAACAAATCGGAAATTGCAATCGCGTCTTGAAATGTGTTGAATTCTTCAGTTCGAAACAACAAGGACTGATAGGACTTTGTAGAATTTAGTGGAGTAAAAAGTATATTACGCTTGGGAATGTATGCTTTGGAAAGCTGTTTTCCTTGCATGTCAAAAAAAATTTGTGGCCACGAATTAAGAATATTTATTCATTCACTCATTTTAGTTCAATCTTGGCCACGTTGTACTACTAATATATTCTCTCATTTGTGATCACAATTTAACTAAATTAAAACAAATTGCTACAACGTGGCCAGAATTTGACTAAAACGAGGGAACACATTAATAAAATGTGGCCAACGACAAAAGTAATGAGAACAAATACTTAATTTGTGGCCACGATATCTATTTTTTTCTTTCATATTCCACACTGATAGTGACTTTATTAGCAGTATTACTCAGCAGATCTTGTCATGTTTACCAATCATGTACTGGTTCTCCACAGCAAACGTGCTTGAATCGCTGGGAAACTCTACCCAAAGAGGTCTGTAGGGAAACACACACAGAAAACTCTTCTGTATCAGCATACATATAAGCCATAGTAAATAAGGTTGTGCTGCAGTTTAAAATGCAGTACCTGATGGGAGGCAGGGCTGACATGTGTGCTTGGTGGAACAGAGTGTACCAGTATGGCAGGAGACAGTATCTGTCCTGAACAGCAGAGCGGATTGCAGAGGTGACTTCGACCCCAAACAGCCAGGGCTCACGACGCTTGGTCACTTTAGCAGAGTGTCCTCTGAAAAATGGCTGAAGAGCCCCTGCTTGATACCAGCGGACCAGGAGCTCAGGGTCTGGATCCTGCACAAATCCCCCTACATCAGCTACACACACACACACACACACACACACACACACACACATACCATTCCATAAGTGATGGTCATTTTACACCCAGTTCAGCATGAACATACACTATCGTGCAAAAGTTTGACCAAATATACAGTAAAACAGTAATATTGTGAAATATTATTACAATTTAAAATAACTAATTTCAATTGTAATACATTTTAAAATGTACTTTATTCCTGTGATGTCAAAGCTGAATTTTCAGCATGACCACATGATCCTTCAGAAATCATTCTAATATGCTGATTTGGTGCTCAAGAAACATTTATTATTATTATCAATGTTAAAAACAGTTGTGTGGCTTAATATTTCTGTGGAAACCATTAAACTTTTTATCAGGATTCTTTAATGAATAGAAATTTCAAAGGAAGAGCATTTATTTTAAATAGAAATTGTTTATAACATAATACATGGTTTTTCTGTCACTTTTGATCAATTTAATGTGTCGCTGTTGCATAAAAGTGTTAATTTCTTTTAAAAAAAAGAATTGCTATACCCAAACTTTTGAATAGTGGTGTATTCAGGGCCTAAAATTAGTATATGAAATAAAAGTATATGAAACGGTCAATCGCCAGTTGGCGAAGTTTTTATGAATTCTAACAATACAATGTTGTGAGAACATGAACGTGAACGAACACGAACGGCCGTTGACGGACCAGCGCTGCATGGTCATGAAAGTTTAAGCCTTTACAATTTAAATATTCAAGCTCAAGAAGATGCGAAAGGGAACTCAATTCATTACTCACGCGCTGTGTAGGTTTAAGTTTAAACATCCGAAGCGCACGCCCAGAAAGCCGTGTCTCTGGCGGTGTGTGAATACTAAATCGAGCTTCAAATGGACAAATTCACACAAAATTATGTAAAAAATGCCCGTCTCAGCGAGTACCCTAGTAAACATAAACAGTTAAAGTGACAGCAGCCTAAAATGCCTGATGCTCTCTGCGTTTTAATGTTAAAAAACACTCACTGCTCGACTGAATAACTTTTGTAACTTTAAAATCTGTTTAATTTATACAGTGAAGAATATGCAGTGTTATTTTACATTTGATCAGCCTACTTTATTCAATTTGTGTACCTGAAAATTGAAATTGAAATTGAAAATTCACAGGTATCTAAAATTTTGATGTCATAACTGCCTGTTGTTGCAAAAACAGTTTCATGGCCATTGGCAGATGTGGCAAAAAGTTAGTTTTAGGCCCTGAGTGTATAGTATATGTATTACATATTTACCAACATTAATATTACATTCATTACTTTGTAGGTTAAAAATATAATATATTAAAATGAATATGATATTAAAAATAACTGTCGCTTTATTAGTCTAACCTCCACAAAACTGTATTCCTGTCAAACTCAGTGACAGCAGCATGGGTATTGAAATCTTCAAGTACTCCCAAGTAGCAACATTGTCCCCAGTCCATATGGCACCTGTGACATAAACAGTTCAGTGTTGCTATGGGCCGTGTTGTTTGTTTCCAGCAACACAATGGGCATAGTGTATGTCATCTGATTTTGAAGTTACCTAATCTTTGAGACCCAGCAAAGAAGGAACGTGAAAGTATAAACGGCCTTTCTGTGCCACTTGAGCGGGTTAATAAGCCCTCAAATGTAGCCATATGCTGTGAAGGGGGGAAAATACAATATAATCATAATATATTTCTATATTACAAGCATGTTTTGACTGAGCTTACCTGATAGAAGCCGTATAAGTTGTGTAGTTCCCTATGTTCCCATCCTCCGAAGTGCACTGCATCTTTCGGCATTGTCTGCTCTGGCCCGTTAAAGACAGAAGGTTCATTCATGTCGTTCCACACAAACAAAGATTCTGTTGAGCCCTAATGGAAGAGTGGATAAAGAGCAAACAGTTACCTATAGAAATGTAGAGACAATGAATTGTTTTTTTAGATCAAAAGATGCTAAGGAACCACCTCAAATCTCAGTACATTTTAGCAAGCAATACATAAATTAGATAAAACCTTAAAAGTGACCAAAAATTAAGACTCACTTCATATTTGCTTAGAGAGAACTGTCTGGCATACCATGATCTTGTCTTTGAGCTACTGAAGTCCAAATAATTGGATTCACCTGATGGAACAGTAATTCATTGATTTTGGCATTTTCTTGAAATATGACTGCTAAATTTGAAGAAAAACAAGATCTCAATGTAAATAAGTCTATTATTAAAGGGATAGTTCATCCAAAAATAAAGATGTTGTCATCCTTTACTCACTCATGTCATTTTCTTTCTTCTGTGGAATATACAATCCGATATTTGTTTTCTCCTTACAATGGAAGTCAATGGTAACCAAAATGTTTAATTACCAACATTCTTCAAAATATCTTCTTTTGGATTCCACAGAAGACAGAAAGTCAAACGATATGAGGCTGAGTAAATGATGAAGGAATTTTCAGTGTTGTTTAAACTATTAAAATGTTAAACCATTAATTGAAATAAAGCTGAAATAAATGAAAATACACATATTAAATGATTTTAATAACGTATGTTTTTAGTACATATTTGTCGTGTAAATGTATACCCTAAAACTGAAGTTAATATAAATGTCAGGGTCTTGTCTGTGTTTAAGTTTTTTGCCGGGTTTACCTGTGTGTCATTTCCCCCTTTTTTTCTTCAAGTTATCGCATTGATTGTTTATGTTTTACACCTGTTGCTTGTTTTGTTGTTTGTTTTTTCCCGTGTATATATTTTACTTGTTTTCAGTCTATCTTTGTTTGGTATTTGTCAAGTTTAGTTAGTTGGTCCGTTCATGTTTTTTGATCCTGAGAATCCAGTGTTTTGCAAACTCCTTTTTTAATTCCAAAATCTAATACATTTGACAAAAGCACATACAATAACTAAAGCTTAAACTAAAATTAAAATACAAAAATAATAGCTAATTCAAAATAAATAATATTAAATAAAAATGTTAAATACTACAATAGAATAATAAATAAATATAAAATAACACTGATGTTCAGGTGTACTATTTCCTTTAATCATTAGCCTAGTAATAGTGATCACTAATGAAGAATTATGGAGAAATTAGAGAACAAACTGGAATCAATGGATGGTAGGATTTCGGATCGGTTTTGACTTTTAACAGTTACTGCAGGTAACTGACATTTTTCTGTATGATTTTCATTTTCATTTATGCTGGATCTTACCTGGCCAACATGTTCCTTCATAAACAGTGCCTTCTCTATTCTTCACAAAATGGCCTCCGTCTTTAGCTTCACAGTAAAACGACCAATCAGGATCAATCTTGATGTGCGGGTCACTAATAACAACCAACTAAAGAGGCAAATAATAAATAAAAAAACATGATATCTTTTAACTTTAGAAGCCCATTACTATACCTTCCTGTTCTTCTTCTGGAGGTGACGCTGTAGTTCTGCTGGGTTTGGAAAAAGCTTAGAGTCCCAGGTGAAATAACGCTTCCCATTTGTGTGCTCTATGTCCAACCATATGACATCATACGGAATACAGTGGGAGTCAAATCCAGCATCCACAGCTTTCACATCTGCCTCGTCCTCGTAGTTCCAGCGGCATTGGTGATAGCCCAAAGAGAAGAGTGGAGGAAGAGCCTGATAGCCTGTCGGCAGAGAAATGCTTAAGGAACTTCTGTATACATTTAAAGTCACCTTCTTTTTAAAGGTGCAATGTGTAATATTTCTGAGGATCTATTGACAGAAATGCAATATAAGATCCATAACTATGTTTTCAGTGGTGTATAAAGACCTTGCATAATGAACCGTTATGTTTTTATTACCTTAGAATGAGACATTTATATCTCCATATCCGCGGGCACCCCCTTCTATGGAGGTCGACATATTGTGTCGTCATGTTTCTACCGTAGCCGACAGCGAACACACAGCGCTACAGAGTGCGTTTCGTCACTACCTTGAAAAATAAGTTTTCAGTGGTGTATAAAGACCTTACTTAATGAACCGTTATATTTGTATTACCCCAGAATGAGCAGTTTCTATCTACATACACCGCAGGTCCCCTTACATTGAAATGCGCTGACATGTTTCTACAGTAGCCCTAAACGGACAAACGCGTTTCGTTACTATGTTGCTCTTCGTGCAAGGAAGCAAGCTTAGTTCAGCGAATAAAACACTGACACAATGATGAACAAGTAACAATAATATTTGCAATAACATATAGTTTTACTTAATAATCAAGTAAACATAATTTCTTAATTTATCCTTGTAAAGAAACCTCATTGCTGAACTGGCTACTCTCTGCTGTCTCAGACAATGACATATTTTCCTGTCGGCCACCGTAACTTTTGTTGATTGCAATTTGTAACCTCACCACTAGATGCCGCTAAAAATCACACACTCCACCTTTAATATGGTGAAATGATCTGCCTAACTCAACCAGAGCTGCTGAGTCCGTAGCCACTTTTTATGTATTTTTTTTCTCCTACCTAATTACATATGTGTTAGATTAAACTGAGAAGGGTCATAGCACTTGCATATTGTTGTCTGACTGTTAGTTTAACTGCTTCTATTGTTCTCATTTATAAGTCGCTTTGGATAAAAGCGTCTGCTAAATGAATAAACGTAAATGTAATGTAAATGTGAATATAAGAGCAGGTGCGGACATTTGTAACTTGAATGTGCGAGGTTTCCAGTGTCATTGAAAAAAAATCAATTTCAATGAAAAACCTACAAAAGTCCTAAATGTACTGTACATTTTTGTTATACCACCATTGACAATATTTGGGGAATAGTCTGTACCTGTGAGTTGAGCGTACTGAGAGAACACCTGGGCAGCTGTGGGTCCCGGCAAAATGAAGCAGTCGATTGTGCCGCTCTCTGATATCCATCTAACATCAGTCTGAGGTGCGATCTTGCTTTTCTTCCCTGGTGGTTCATCCTCATTCTGTTCAGACAACAAAAATAATCAACTGAAACAATACACATCTAAAAAAACATGTTTCTCCTATTTTATTGATTTAGACTATTCTCCAGCTAACAGGGAATGTTTTTAGAACGTTGGCTATTGTTCTGACAAGGTTCTCTCAAAGTTTATCTAATGTTACTACATGTCTCAGAACGTTCAGAGAACATTCAAAAGAAACGTTCCCATAATGTTTGCAAAACTATAAAGGAATGTTCCCTTAAAGGGTTAGTTCACCCAAAAATGAAAATTCTGTCATCATTTACTCACCCTCATGTTGTTCCGAACCAGTATGAATGTCTTTCTTCTGCTGAGCACAAAAGGAGATATTTTGAAGAATGTCAGTAACCAAACAGTTGACGATAGCCATTGACTTCCATAGTATTTTTTTTTCCATACTGTGGAAGTCAATGGTGCCCAACTGTTTGGTTACTTATATTCTTCAAAATATCTTAATTTGTGTTCAGCAGAAGAAAGAAACTCATACTGGTTTGGAACAATTTGAGGGTGAGTAAATAATGACAGAATTTTCATTTCTGGGTGTCTATCCCTTTAACATTATTATAACCAAGAAAATTTTTTTTAAAGCAATTTAAAAACTGGATGTTTTAAACGTTCAGGGAACATTCAGAAATAACGTCTTCATAACTTAATGGGAATGTTAGCAAAACGTTCTTAAAATATATTTTTGTTAACTAGGTCAACTATTATCTGAAAGTCATTTCAACTGTGCAGTGTCATTTCTGACCCCTAGTGACACCAAACACCATTGCAATTGTTCCAAACGGTCGATTGAATAATAAAACTGCACCTCATTTGGGTCTGAATTGTACTTGACATCAACCAGAGTCTCAGACGCGTTCAGCCAGAACACTCCAGCTGTCCTCTCTGGCTTGTGAGCTATCAGGACAGGGACAGAACCGTAAAGACCCATCCTGCTATTGATGTCATAGCCAAACACATCCAAGTTGTACAGCCGATACGCCTCAGAGACACTGTGAAGTAAAACAAATGTTGGGGTTTGACTGCTACATCATATTTAGGCAAGAGTCTCTTCTGTTCAATTTGTCTTCTATAGGTACGGATAGTGTCTCAACCACATCAGTTTTAGAAAGCAAACTCTGAGATATTTTATGAAGTGCACTACCTTGTGTCCTTCAACACCAGGGTATCAGCATGTTCAGGAAGACCATACGTATGGTTGAAACCATGGAGACTTAAGTCCATACCCACCGAACTAGGACCTGAATTTAAGACATCAGCAATGATATGTTATAAAATAACTAGAGAATGTGGGTGGTGCTTGCTCATGTAAAACTATGTATGAATTTCTCTCTTCTGCTGAACACAAAAGACATTTTGAATAATGTTGGTAACCAGACAGTTGACGGTAGCAATTGACTTCCATAGTAGGAAAAGAAATACAATGGAAGTCAATGGCTACTGTCAACAGTCTGACTACCAACATTCTTCAAAATTTCTTCTCTTGTGTTCAACAGAAGAAAGAAACTCATACGTTTGTTTGGAACAACTTAAGGGTGAGTAAATTATTTTTCATTTTTGAGAGAACTATCCCTTTAAGTAACTGTCTTTTTGGCAATTTTTTTGCAAAAATCTATGGGGCAAAAGTGGTAGATTGCCAGAAAGCACATTTCACACAGAAGTCACTTTCAAACTAAGCAGCTTTCTGTTGGTCAACGTGGGAAACTCACATGAAAAATTTGAACCAGATGCAAAATTTGTCTGGGGATTTTTTTGACCTCTCACAAAATTCCCAAACACAAGGATTCTATTTAAACTTACTGTGTTTTGATGGCAGAATTTAGCCAAGTAATGATAAATGTGACCACACTGTTACAGTTAAGGCCCGTTTATACCAAGAAGGATAATTATAACAATTACAATACTGGCGTCCACTCAACACCAAGCAAGGGCCGATAACATTCTGCTCATTAGAAGTGCACATTGCAGTTCTTCTGCTTCTTTAAATACTCATGCTCTATAAAGTCAGGTGGGTTCTGATTGGCTGTCAATGTTGTTCATCAGCTGGGAAAAATTGTCCTGAAAGTGATCCAAATTATATCGTTCCTCTGTGTCATTACTTTGTAGACATCGTTATAGTTATTGGCACTGGTGTGAGCGGGCTTCTAGGGTTTGTTTAAATCCCTATGTATACATCATTAGTAATACAAGCAACCATATTAACCATATTGTATTATAATAATACAAGTTTCAATGGAGTTGATGAAATGAACAATGGTTGTATTCTGTATGTTATGGCAGTTTACCATTTGCCTTGATGTCCTCAAACTGTCTGAAAGTTTCCTTCCACAGCCCGCATTGATTTTCAGCTCCCTTTGAGATGGAAGAACATGATTTGTCAAACAAGTAAGTTCTCTCAATCATAAATTTCCACATTAAAGCCTATAATCTCACCTGACATGAATTTGAAGATGACCTGTAAGAAATTTAAATAGAGTTAAATGGGAAAAACCAACATTAGCTATTACCAAAAGGTTTTTAAGGTTTTTATGGAAGTATAAAACAACAGTCCTCATATATTGTTCCTCATACCTAGTTGGATCTTGCAGAGTCTCAAAGTAGAGTTTGTTTTCTGGGTTAAGTGTGACAATCTCCTCCCCATCACAGGAAATCTCTAGTTTGAAAGGTGAAAAGGAAACCAGCAACTGGTACTGTCCCAGACCCCAAGTTAGACATACACAGTCCTCTCTCTTCCAATGAACTCTCAGCCTGTCAAAGACATGACAATGAAGAACTGGCAGTAGCAGATCTAGGAGTGAAGCTGTGAAGTTGATGGCTTACGGCTCATATCTCATCTCTCCAACCAGAACGTCTGAAACGTGGTAGCGTTGTTTCACTGGCTGAAGCTCATCAATAGAAACTCTGACCGTTCCATTTTGGGTTGCCCGTATTTGAAGACTCAGACGATTCTGAAAGATGTAGAAAGTTTTGATAAAGTTATTTGATATTTTGCATCTTTGAATACTCTCAAACTTTACATCCTTTAAACTACATAATTTGAATTTAACAATTTTTTTTATTCAGCAAGTACAAAAGTAATTGGTCAAAAGTAACAGTAAAGACATTTTTAATTTAACAATTTTTTTTTTATTTTATTCAGGGAATCCTGATAAAAAAGGAATTACGGTTTCCACAAAAGTATTAAGCAGCACAACCGCTTTCAACTGTGCTCATGTTCATCTGTGACAAGAATTGTTTCTTGAGCATCAAGTCAGCATATTAGAATGATTTCTGAAGGATCATGTGACTCTGAAGACTGGAGTAATGATGCTGAAAATTCAGATTTGCATCGCAGGAATAAATTACATATGAAAATATATTACAAATGATAAAAGTTATTTAAATTGTAATAATATCTCACAATATTGTTTTTTTTAACTGTATTTTGACCAAATAAATGCAACCTTGATGAGCCATTCCAAAAATATATATTTATTACTTTATAATAAAAAAGAAAAATGTGGTCTTAAAGGGATAGTTCACCCAAAAATAAAAATTCTGTCATCATTTACTCACCTTCATGTCATTCCAACCCCATTAGCCCGAGAGCTTTCTGTCCCTCCATTGACAGCTATGCAACTAAAATTTTGACGCTTCAAAAAGTTAAGAGATCGCAAAACGAATCCATATGAGCAGCTTAGTCCAAGTTTTCGAATGAGACGATTGCTTTATATGATGAACAGACTGAATTTAGGCTTTTATTCACATATAAACATTCGCACATCAGCTCACACATCAGTTGTGGTAAACGGAAGCTCAAGCATGTTTGCTTCACGTGCGAGAACCAATGAGGTTCATTCTCGTGTTACGCAGCACGTTTGAGCTTCTGCAAGAACCAATGAGGTTTGTTCTCACGCATTCAAGCAGGTTCGGTTGAGCTTCTGTTTATGTTCGCTGATCAAGTGTCACAGTGGTAGTTGCGTAGCTGTCAGTGGAGGGACAGAAAGCTCTCAGATAAAAAAAAAAAGATCTTCATTTGTGTTCCGAAGATGAATGAAAGTCTTACGGGTTTGGAATGACATGAAGGTGAGTAAATAATGACTACAATTTTCATTTTTGGGTGAACTATCCCTTTAATTCATGATTACGGCCAAGTCTTTAGAAAGTAGAATAAAAAAAGTGATATCAAATTAAGTAAATGCATTCAACTTATTGTGTAAAACATATTTTGACAAACCCCTGCCCTAGACAACAGTGAAACAATGAGCTCTATGAAAAAAGCTGTGGCAGTCCACCTGAGAGTCCCGCTCACAGATCTCCAGACTGGCTCCTCTATCGGTGAGCAATAAAGTCTCCAAGGAGGCAAAGTACTGAGACACTGCTTTATCTCTCTGTCGCCTATTGTAGAGGTCAAAGGTCAAACAAATTCAAAATTTATTAAATTTATTTCATTAAAGAAATAAAGAGACTTATTTCCTAAATAATGGCATCTATATATTATTAATATAATAACAACAATAATAATACTTACCTGAAGAATGTAATGTCATGGTTTTTCTTAAACTTCTCTTTAAACTCATCACCCGGAACGCCACTGTAATGTAATGTAATGTTATGGTCATAATATCTACAGTTCAGTTGGTTCTGGTCTAATTTTTCTTAATACTGTAATAATTGCAAGTAGTCTGCAAGCATATGCTACATGTCCTTAATGACAACAATGATGATAAAGACATATATCGCTCACAATTTTAACAACGTGCTTTTGATCACATTACGTGCAAGCATGACCATAATTTCAATGCAGCAGAAATGCTTACCTCTCAAGTTCAGTTGAAACAACATTCACCTCCATTATTCCGCCACATGAAGAGGAAGTTACTTGACAGGGTGTTCTTTCTATTGGGCGACCAACGCTCATACTATTAAATGTTATTATGGTGCACAATTATCCCTGCAAGGGGGCGCATGATGGCTCAGACAGCCGAATCCTCCATTCAGACGCATTTAAATATAAATTGGTTTTGTCTTTCTTTAAATATTTAAATCTCAAGGTTTTAATTGTACCTTAAAGCGACTGATATCTGGCATACAAACGGGAACCTGCCTAATCTATCTGTGTAGATATATTTTGTGTACATTAAACACAAACGGCTGTGATTGGTCCATCCTCAGTGTCGTTGAGAAAAGGAACAGGTTGGTACAGACCAGAGCCGTCTATGGTTGATATGGTAGGCTATTTCAGTAGCTGTCTGGACAATAATTTACACTTTAGGTATGACAATGAGATGTGTTAATAGGGGCTCGATTTTAAAGCACAAGTAAAATATAAATATGAAATATATACATAAAATCGACGAAATAGTTTTTAGACCCTACACCTGACCAATTAGAGAACGTCTGGGCTACTAAGCCCCGCCTATTTCAGAACATGCACAATTCCATTCGCGTTTTCCATTCCCGTCCTCGTTGAGGACGATTGGGTGGTCTGTAATTGGACTAAAATAGCATTTTCTTTTTAAATAGTGTTGACATTATTGTCTGCCTCCTTCCTTTTGAGAAATGCCGGTTTGAAATATATGTTAGGTATTAAATGGTATTAAAGGGATAGTCTCATAAATTATTCTTGAACTGACCAAAGCATTTAAAGGGAGAAAGTGACATTAAGAACATACATGACATTAAGATATTAGACGTCACATTTTGATGTTAAATTAGTAACTAATTAAAATTACAGACAAATTAAGAGTTTTTAAAGAGAAAAGTAATTAAATTACAGTAATTAATTAATTAATTAGGCTACATAAAACACTGTATATTATTTAATAGTTATTATAGAAGTCAGAAACCAGACAAATCTGTGATTTACGTGCTGTCCCGTGTTTAAACAGAAGAGGGATCTTTCTCACATTTCGAACACTTCTCGAGAACGCGCCCGGAGAATCTACGTGCACTATCAGAGTGGAATGCTAGTGCACGCGCTTGCTGTTGCGAAGGGCGATAGCGTCGCGAGCGAGCGCGCTTGCAGGCAGATGGATCTGCACGTCACGAATCTGCAGAGATCCTGAAGGACCCGCGATAGGGACATTTACAAAAACACGGCGCAGTTGTGCATATGTCAGAGCAAATGAGACCTCCTTTCGTCTTCATGGAGGAACATTCCGCGTATTTACACCATTTGACGTCTTCGGCATGATTTTAAAGCGTATTTTATGAGAATTATAAACCACACCCGGCGCTGTGAGGATCGGGATTGAGGTGAGTAACGTTAACATGGATACGGACACACGGCTCTATGACATGCCGTCAGTGACAGCTGCAGTCATAATAATGCAGTTATAGCACTGTTTTCAAGGTCATATCCACTGGAACGAACAATTTGTGATATGTAAAGTGTGTGGATGTGTTGTTGTCTGTGTTCACTGTAGCAACGCGACACATCGAGCGGTGCGGATCACATTTCAACAGCGGGCCGCTGCCATTAAACCAGATCAGACTCAAACAGACGAAATATTAACATTAAATATGGAAGAAAATAATCTGATGTTTTTATTAGGAAGTAATATTCGTTTGCAGTGAAACCAGTATTTGCAGACAAAAGCAAATGCTGTAATGATCTGATAATTACTTAAACGAGCTCTGCAGAACACACACACACACACAAATCGTGCTCAGAGTGTTGCATACGTTAATTAGCACAATCTGCCCACCTCTGTTACATTAGTTTCACAGATCAGTTCTTTAGCGTCAGTAAGTAATGTGTGTCCTTGTTAAAATGACACATGTCAATCACTAAGCTCTAAGTGCAGGTTTGTCTCGCTTCTTAAAGATAATATAATTTCTCTGTTGTCTCTGTACGATTACATTTTCTTTTGGTTGAGGCTTTTATCCAAAGGAAAGCAACTAGTACAACACAGAGCTGTACTGTATAATTTTTTCGGTCCTCCAATTTGATTGGTTGATATTTTAGAACCTCACAATTAGGCTCTGTTCAAAATCGCCCCCTATATCCTCATTCACTATTCCCACATTACTCCACTAATATAGTCTACTTGAGGGAGTGAATGAAAACGAGTGAGTGAATTCTGACTCTAAGTTCGCCGGAAGGGCGAGCACGGGCCCCTTAATCTAATCAAGTCATATTACTGCATGTTTTGAGGTATCACTATCATATCACTGGTTAAGAGAATCGACATCAGGCGATGTATCATGACGAAACATCCAATTTACACCCCTACTTAAAATATTGTATAAAAGCAATAAAACCCTCCAAGTCCCTCTGTTGGTCTAAATATCAGCACAGATGTTACCTGGCTCTACAGGCTCATGAATATTAGAAATTATTGTTACTGAAAAAAAAAAAAATTCTAACAAAAAAAATCTAATATTTCTTCAATTTAGAAGTATTTCTCAGATGTTATTTGTAGATTGTGATTTGTGACAAATAGATTAGTCAAATAATTTTCCTCTTTCGAAGCTTAATGTCCCCCTGTTGTTAATAATTTGATCCTTTAAAACTCACCTTTGATCACCAGAATAACATTTTAAACGTTTTCTTATGGAAAATGTCTTTATGCCTTAAAAAAGCTTGAATGTAACTCTACATCCTTGCTTCATTTAGTATACGTGGACACATGAATATGCAAATTAGCCCCCGTCTCCACTCAGATTATCTGATCCACTCGGTCAACTTTACTGTAGTAAACGCTGCACAATGGCAAGTGGAAATACTGGTTTAATTCTGCCGTAAATGTTTGAACCAGAAACTGATTCAGAAGAAGAAGTGGAAGAAAGAATTGTACAGGCTCGTATATAAGTCGATGTTGGTAATCAGAATGGTTATGCATTTTATATCGCACTCTACAATGTTGAACACATAACGGTAATTAATATGATTAGTCTTTTGTTTGACTATGTTATCAAACTGCTAATAATGTGTTGCTAATGTTACACAAACCATGTTCCTGTTCGCCATCTCAGATTCAGACAGCTGCCTTCTAACAATAAGCATCCTTAGAAATGCTTTGACCAAGAACACAACGTCAGTGGAGAAAGGCATATAGTTCATCATAACATCGTAATATACATCAAATACACAATTCACGGCATAACCTGGCTTCTCTTGAGACCGCAGTTAATGATATGCTAAAGCCCGCCCGCACGTTGACGTGATTGGTTACAAGGAACAGTGGTGGCCAAAATTATTATAACACGTGGCATATTTAAGAGGTTTCGGTTGTTATTTTCCAAGAGGACAATAACCTTAAACATTCCACATGCGACTGAAGTAATCTGCTGGAACATGACAATTATGGACTGGCCCCGTCAAAGTCCGGATCTCAACCTCATCGAGCAAATTTGGGGCGAGTTGGAAAATAAACTGGACAGATCTATTTTACATTCAAAGGAAAGCCTTTGGCTTCAGATGCAGAAGGCATGGGATAATATTAGTGTTGAAGTTCTCAGGAAATATATTGACACTATGCCAGAGAGATGTGGTGCTGTAATTGATGCAAAAGGTGGACATACCAAATATTAAAGTCAAAAGTGGATAAGAACAGTACGACTCACTTCATCTGATATTTGTTGTGCTCAGAGCAACCATCTGCATGTTTCATGAACATTATGAAATTAAATCATGTTTTGGAGGCAAAAAATGTCAATATTTTAAGATCTGTCAGGTGTTCTAATAATTTTGGCCACCACTGTAGTTTGTGACGTCAGAAACACCAGCGATTTTAAACCACGTTTTTGAGCTATTCACTGCAGTTTTAAGGAGAAAATATTCAGCAATGGTGTTGACATAAATTTGCAGATGGTTTGTCTTGAAGCATATTAAAAACAAACACCACTGGGGGTCTTAAAGTTTATAGTACCTAGTTTAATGTAACGTGTGTGCTAAAGCTTATACAGTTTATAAGTAGAAACGTAATAGATTAGATTAAATACTATTTGGAGATTTCCTTCGGTATGAACTTTCTTTTGTTTACTGTATGTTTTGGGTCTAACTTGCTTAATGAAATATTACACTTTTACTCAGCAGTTTTTATGATGGAATAAGAAGCCACGGTTTGTGCATTGTAAGTGCTGTAACAGTACAACAAGCAAATTTAACACAATGCTCTTTTCTTTTCTGTGTCCAGTGGGCACCACCGGGCTCCAATGCCAGACCGAGGCCCCTGTCACTGGCGTTAGGGGACGAGCACAGGACAGACCACAGACAGGATGAGCGCGGGGCAGGAGCAGACAGACATCCTGACCACGGGCATTCTGGTGAAGGAACGATGGAAAGTAGTAAGTCTGCAGGTTTTAATGCACATCAGTGTGGTGTAGTGATGCGCAGATCGCGGTTATATATGCGGACACTGGATAATCCGCGGGTTGGGCGGGCCAAGTAATAAAAAAATAACATTCCAATTACTTAAGCGTGTGGGTCACGGGTGGATGAGATAAATCATAATGTGTTGATTTTAATACAGACACAAACTCTCATTACACAGTAATATGCAACGAACGTGCGTCCCTCTTTTACTTTCGTTTTCAACAACAACATATCTCTTAAAGGTGCTGTATGTCATTTTTTTTACCGCACTAAATCATTACAATTACCCTAATATGTTTGCAGAGATGTAGGAAACATGCTAAATTCAAATACTTGTTTATCCAAATACAATGCTACGGCCTGTCAATCTACTTTGAATTGTGCATTGTGTTCAAGAATGTCTGTTTTTGTTTTGGTCTGTGTGATCCCGCCCACTGCCAATTTACCCAAAAGTATTTTGACACCCCGGGTTGCCAGTTGGCGGAAAACAGTGTATTGCAGCCATGGAAGCCAGCAAACAAACTAAGTCAGAGATTACAGATTCTGCCCAACCAATAAAAACGTTGCAAACGTATTCATTAGCTGATCAACTTAGAGTGTAAGGCTCATCGCTTTCCATTGTCAATTGTGCTCGTTCCTGTTGCGTGTCCTGAGTCTTAGGAGGAGAAGGGATCGGCGAAACAACTCTCTCTAACGGTTTCAATTTGGACTGCAGTACCCATTTCAACCACTAGCTGTCAATATTACATACTGCACCTTTAAAGGAAAACCATTTAAGGAAAACAAATACCTAAAGAGCACTATATAAAATTACATAAAACACAAAGGAAAAAAACTACATGAGATATTGCTTAATAACTTAACAGCTTTAACAAAATATATACACAAGCCTAACAGAAATTATTCCAACGTGATGGAAATATTAACTTATTTAATTAAGCTTAATTTTTCATCAAGCATCCATTTGCAGACTCTAAGCTACGCAGTTGTGGGGTCCACTTGTTTAAGCAGCAATGGAGACAAAAACAATTAGAGATACATTTTAAAAAGGAGATTTAAAAACAAAAGGAAGGGAAGAAAGAAAAATATTTATTTTTAACAGCAGAGTTGTGACGTTAGAGCTGTGGTGCTTTGCTTGTTAAATGACCAGACAGCATAGTTATGATTTAGGCAGTTCTTAAAGAGTTAGTTGTTCACAAAAATTAAAACCTTGAAAAGAAACCGCATTTAAATGTGCTTTCTGGAAAGCATGTGAAACCATGTTTGCCTACGTTTATGTGTGTGTCTGCAGATAGTGGCAAGTAGTGACTCACTCCTCACTCTGATCTAATATTGCAGTGTGTCTTCATCTGTGTAACTCAATGACCAGCTCTTTTAGTGCACCGATCAGTAGTACGTTGCTTCCTCTGGCGGAACGTTGTATAATCCTCAGGTAAAACTAGCTGTCTCTGTACAGGGAGATCTGAGGGAAAAAGGAAGTGACTTGAGAGGGCAGAAGACATTGTGGCGAAATGTGATGCCAGGAGAAATAAATAGCAAAATAAAAAAAAAGTTTAATCCAACTACTGTGCAGAATATGCTGTGACTTGTCATTTTTGTTTTGTTTTGCATTAAATCTAGTATAATTGATGTACAAAGTACATTTAAAGGGTTGATTTAAATTGTTTTTATTATATTATTTTATAATTGTATCATTATTTGTTTAATTATCAATGTTTCTTGCACCCAAAACAGTACAGTGATATCACTCTGGTCTGCTTACCTCTGATATTTGCTTTTCACTTCAGGTGAAAAAAATTGGCGGTGGCGGCTTTGGCGAGATCTACGAGGCTCTGGACCTGATGAACCGCACCAGCGTGGCTCTGAAAGCAGAGTCTGCTCAACAACCCAAACAGGTTCTGAAGATGGAGGTAGCGGTGTTGAAGAAACTTCAAGGTAGAGCAGATAAATATATATTTGTAAAAAAAAAAATTTAAAAAATTAAACTACCATACATCAAATTAAATGTAAATTTTTTGCAAGTTTTTTTATATATATACCACCATTTAAAAGTTTGGTGGTCATTGAGATTTTATTATATTTTTTAAATAAATTGGAAAAAGGTGCAACACTTACTCTTAAAGGAACACGGCACCGTTTTTTGAAAAAAAACGCGAAGCGCTGCTACTTGGACGCAGAGATATCACGCAACACCTGAAATCCCCCAACTTCCGTCAACATACCGCCATGAATATTAGCTGGCTATTTTTTCTACAGTAGACATAGTGAATGGCGATGAACATGGTGGATTTTGTGAGAGACGAAGAGTGTGACTTCTCAGACAGTCAAGATCCAGAACCATACCTCTATGAACCAGAGTTTTCAGAAGAGGAGCTGCGTGCTTTGGAAAAAGAACGACAGGAAGAGGAGGTTGTGATCGCTCAACAGCCTGAGGACGTGAGGATGAGAGCCGACACGAACTGGTGGTGTGAGTGTGGGGGAATATGCCAACCTATGCTGACTGAAATAGAGTGTCTGTGCTGTGGCGGGTGGGACAAGGTACTGCCATCGATGACCAGGCTCAACGTGTCAGATCAAGATGAGCATGCCCGCAGTTGTGTCACAGCTACCTAACTTGCATGATATCTCTGCGCCCAAGTAGCAGTGCTTCGCCTGTGCTCCCCCCCCCATATAGTCCCAAGTCAAAATCTGCCTAGGAAATCGCCTAGTCCTAATCTGCAGTGCTATTTGTACTCGTTGTGAATACGCAGGCCACAAGAAGTAATTCGTTTTTTTAAATTATTTTTTTTTATCACACTTACTCACGACATGCTATCCGGCAACAAAGGATTCCATTCATTATGCTAAGCTAAGCTAGCCTCAGCGCTGCCAGACTAAGACAATGCATGCACTGAGACAAAAATGCATTTGCCCACCTATCTAAATGTAGGGGAGACATCAAGAGCAACAATCTCACATATTGCTTTGAACACTCTTGCAATCAGCAAACAATTTTTTATTTAATTTTTTAACTCTAGAACTACCGGAATTCCATAACTACTAGAACGACCATAGCGGTCATTCTGACCGTTCATATGGCCGTACTGAACGGCATTTTTGTCATGTCATATCTACATTTGAACCTTCTCTTTAAGTTTTCCAATGCCTTTGGGAAAAAAAATTGCTTTTAATTCCTTGTCCTCATGTTATGACGTCATCGCCCTTAAAACAAGCACAAAAGAAAGATTGCCCCGACAAGTGCTGCATCTCTATGTGAGGAAAGGTTTGCGTCAAAAATATTCTCACCACGTGAATAGACATGCAAAAAAGTTAGGAAACATCAAAGCTTCATACCGTTTAGTACAGCCCTGTTTGTAAATAAGTTCAATAATCAATACAAAATCTAAAAATAAATGGATCTACAATGTTACGATAGGTAATAATAAAGATCAGGACACAAAATTTAAATTCAAATGAATGTGAAAATGTATTTTCTTTGTGCAATAAAACCAAATCTTATGATACATTAACTTATAACATATATATATAATAACAAAAACACTACCTATATACATTTGAATACATTATAAAAACTTTCATGGACACGTATGCAGCACAATACAGTAGAACAGTGATTCTCAACTCCAGTCCTCGGGACCCACTGCTCTGCACATTTTGTATGTCTCCTTATTTAACACACCTGATTCAGATCATCAGCTCGTTAGGAGAGACTCGTGAGCTGTGTCCCAATGTGAAGGCTGCGTCCTCCGAAGGCCGTATTTGAAGGCCGATTGGCCGCATTTGAAGGCCGATTGCGTCACAGCGGCGCGACGAAGGCCGTCCCAATTCAAAGGCTGCATCCTCGAAGGCCGCATTTGAAGGCCGATTGCGTCACCGGGGCGCGATGAAGGCTGTCCCAATTCAATTCCGCATCCTTCGAAGGCCGTATTCGAAGGCCGGTTGCGTCATCGCGGCGTGACGAAGGCTACCCTGATTCAAAAGCGACGCCAAATGCACCCTTCGTTTCCCCGTGAAAGGAAGGATACATAAATGGATCCTTCTCGGTCTATCCTCCCCGATCCTACCCCATAAGTCATTGCGCGCCGGTGACGACAGCACTTTTATTTAAAAAAATGACGGATGATTGTTCTTGTCGCCTAGCAACTGTGACAGCTACCGATGACGAGCGGGAGTAACATTTGAAATGCACTTTTTTTATATTCAACTGGGTTTTATAGTCCCGTAGTACGGAGCCCAGAAAGTCTCCTGTGGGGGAAAAAAACAACCCGTGGCGACGGTTGTGCACTCCGTCCCCTCAGTTTATAAACTGTACTCACGAATTCTTAAACTGTTCCCTCGGTTTAACAAATCGTGCCCACGATGATTCAACCAGGCCGCTTTGCATTGTGTTTAAACTTCATTTTTTTAAATGGATAATTTCTTCAATTTTCTAAAACTCAATTTTTGGGAGAAAAAAGCTCAGTATAATAGAATAAGCAAAACAAGACTTCACATATAAAAAATAAATATAACACAAACACAAGGTTAGGTTCTATTATATAAAAATAAAACATTCATAAATTATTTAATGATTAACATATTAGCCTACTGTCTTCAGCGAACTCATTTATAGTTATAATTATAAACACAAATAATAATAATACTAATTATCATTATTATTAGTAGTAGGCCTATAGGCTACATTTAGGCTACATATTTAGAAGCCGCTTTTATCAAAAAAAGGAACAAAGCAATTCGGCAAATGTCAGTCATAATACAGGTTAGACAATAATAATACAGGGCTAAGATTATCATAAATAAACAAGATTTTGAGCATATCCAAGTGTTTGTGTGAAGTGTGGAGGCGCGGGCGCGGACACTTGCATTTTTCTATCAACAGTGGAAACAACTTAAAATAGGCTACTCTATCATTTCTGGTCATACAGAAAATAATAATACATCATTCGCAACTACTTGTATTTGTGCAAAAACGAACAGACGCAAAAGTACACGGACCCAACACTAACTTTTTCTACAAATAGCCTACATTATTTGAAATAATTAATAATATAAGGTCTGTGTACTTTTGCGTCCATTCGTTTTTCTTTTTTTAACCAGTAATTGAAAAACGAAAAAATGAACGGTTGTTAGGCTATTTTTAAAACGCAAGTTGAGCACCAAAATTCGAATTTGAACTGTACACACCAAATGCTGCAAAAAAAACAAACAAAAAAAAAATATTGACGTATTTTCAGATTTTTGTTTATGACTTTTTTCCCCTTTATTAAATATTTGAAATATTCACAAATTGATAGGGGAAAAAATGTCGATATTACTGGTTTTCTAAGGCCAAATTAGAACCTGGAAATTAGATTCGAATTTGTTCGTTTAAAAGTGGACATTTCAAGCTTGTATATTGGCTATATTTTGTTTCAGTTCATTTTTGAGACGCGCTCCAGTTCACGGAGATCATGAAAGCGCGCCTGATTTTTTATTTTACAAAAGCACACCTCGGGTCCCGAGGACTGGAGTTGAGAACCACTGCAGTAGAAAACAGGCTAAGAAAAAACATGAACATTAGCTAAACAAGAAAACGAACTGCTTTAGAACGATTAGTTTCAGTGAACAAAAATATTAATGAAAAAAATCAGATTAACACGTTTTCCTCCAAGTGGGCTCATTTGAACGGTGCAAACACCCCGCATCATTCACTGGCGCTTACGCACAGTCCACACAGGTAAACACCGCCTTTCGTGTGCAGCTCCCACACACTACTTTGTGACATTTGGCACATGTCTCTTGGTTTTGTTTTGCAGTTCCTCCTTACTTGGCACTGCCTTCTTCTCTCCATCTGCTGCTGCTCCTGCCGGGAAATGGCGGGAAATGTAGCGGACTTATGATATCTATAATGCGTGCGGTCAATATGACCGCCATGGCCATTCTAGGTAGAAATAGTCAGAACTGTTTTGTGTTTTGTGATTTTAATAAAATAACAGTGTCAGAATAAAATATACACATATTTAGGAAAAGTCTGAGTCTTGCAGCCACATTGGTTTTATTTTAACAAAGTTATTACACTGTAAAATTTAAAAATGGTCAGAATGACTGCCTTGGTAGTTCTAGTGTTAAAGAAATGTATATTTTCAGCAAGAACGCATTACATTGAAAAGTCATTCTTCTTCTTCTTCTTCAGAAATGTTCTATTTCAAATAAACATTATATTCATCAAAGAATCCTAAGAAAAAATATTTTTTTTTCCAAGCAGCACAACCGTTTTTAACATTGATAATAATAAGAAATGTTTCTTGAGCAGCAAACCATCATATTAGAATGATTTCTGAAGGATCATGTGACACTGAAGACTGGAGTAATGATGCTGAAAATTCAGCTTTGCAATCACAGGAATAAATTACATTTTAAAATGTATTAAAATAAAAAACGGCTCTTTTAAATTGTAATAATATTTCATAATATTACTCTTTTTACTGTATTTCTGATCAAAGAAATGCATTACATAAATACATACTAACTGACCCCAAACTTTTGAACAGTAGAATATCTTGTGTAATTTTTTCTTGATTAAAACTTAACTATGTTTTTGATTCAGTTATATACATTACAATTTCAAAGAGGGAATCTGAATAGTTTCAAATAGAGATAAGAATGTCTATGATTATAAAACAACTCGTACTGCAAGGATCTGTAGCTAACCTTGAAATCAAACCGTGCTCTCTCTTCTACTGGGCAAAGAATCAACAAATCAATTAGCAGAGCACAGCAATGACACCATCATTATCCTCTTTCGCTCCCTTTACAGTCATGCTCCATTATATCCTCAACCTCTCCACACTGCTTATGAAAAAATCAATGTACTTGTATCATGTTGGCTGTAATATGGCTGTATGATAGGACAGAGTGGTTTTATCTCTTCCTGAGGGAAAGACTTGTAACTGGAGATTTCTCTATCTACTCGCGGCCCCCAGAAGTAAACAAAACAGACCCTCACTAGCAGTGATGCACAAAAAACATGAAACAGTTGCTTTCTATTTTAAGTAATATATGCAAATCTACTAGACACTAGCAAAAAAAAAGTAGCATGTAATTTTTCACAAAATTATGTATACTAATATTCACACTCATAACAGAATAATCATAATAATGGAGCACTGCAGACTGGTTGGAAGAGGCAAGTGAGGAAGATAGGGCCTTTCTGAGGGCTGTAGGGTGTTTCATGTCAGAGTGGAATATGAATGAAGCTGGTCTGATCTGCTACTGCGGCCCAGAGAGTGTCCCAAGAGAGCCGTGTCGCAATGAACTAAATGCATAAACCTCCCCCTTCTCTGGACAGACCGCCATAATAGGAGGAGTAGAGGATCACATGGACAGAAAAAGATAGAAACTTACTGTTTACTATCATTCTCTTTCAAGTCCACTTATAATGTTTATCATGTAACCACACCGTAAAAACTAATTAGTTCAGTTTACTTAATTAAATTGTGCAAACTCGTTGCCTTAATTTAAGTAAGTAAGCATAACTTAATTACATCAAGTTCTTCTTACTTAATCTATTTAAGTTCTGTCAACTTAATTCTATCTGTGATCTGAGGAAGTGTACTCCCAGAGTGCATTGCGGCATGAATAAATTAATTGCTTTGTTTTACCATTTTTGGCTTTATTTAACCATTAAAATTGTATTTGCCATCGTTATTGGGGTTATACTGACAAGAGACAGCAAATAAAATTGCAATGGTCTATTTAATTAAAGTAATTTAAAAAAAGCTTGTTACCATTGTTGTGGTTTGCATGCTGAATGTTGAAGTCTGTGTGTGACTCAAGCAAAATTGCAAGATATTGTCACAAATATAGAGGGATTATATCAACCCAATTAAAAGTTTATGCTATAAGTGTTTGCAATTAAAATGTAAAAAGATAATTATTTAACATAATCATGTTATACATCATAAATACATTCATTAAGAACATGGAAATAATTTAAGTATAAATACTGTATATATATAATATTTATTACTTCACTTCCTTTGAAATCAAATAACTGTGATTTCATGTTGCATCACTGCATCAATTGGAAGAGAATCAGAATGATATAAATGAAGTTCCAAGTGCCCAACCAAAGGGAACACTAGTCACAATAATGGTGAGGAATTTTAGGTTGATTTTAGGAAATCAACATGAATTTATGAAGTCAACTTATGTCACATAAGTTCTCCCAAAATGTTTAGTTGTATTGACAATAACATTCAACAAGACTGGAAAATGAGCGTATGCAACTAAGAAGAATTATGACTGCAGAAGTGGAAGAAATTAGTGAAAAGTCTATTAAGAATTGCCCCGCATCAAAAACCATTTGCCCCGCCTGTTTTTTTTTTTTTTTTTTGCTTTGGCAAAATGGTACTCAAACCAGTCAAGTAATGTTTAAAAGGGTTTTCTGAGTAATGAAGGCATAGCATGAAAACAGTACAGATTACTAATTTTTTTTCAGTAAGTTCAACACATTGCCGGAGATTAATTAAAGTTAACTAAACAATAGTTAGTAAGAACAATGTTAGATTTTACAGTGCACTACCCACCTTCTTTTTGATCCTTTGAATTAAACTTCTACTGTATATGTACTGTATATGTAAATGACTTCTGTTATGCCTGGTTGGCATGTGAAATGAGTTACAATGATAGTTGACAATGTAGTTTAATGAAGTTTCATCTCATTGCTGTTTCAGGAAAGGATCATGTTTGTCGGTTTGTTGGATGTGGCCGCAATGATCGATTTAACTATGTTGTCATGGAACTTCAGGTGAGGCCTGATTGTCTGATTATGCATTTGTTCTAACTTAATGTGTGCCTAATATTACAGTTTATTTATGATGATGATCTGGCACACTTAATTGTTGTATTAAATATGAGAGTGCGGTAATATACACAGAAAGCTATAAAGATGATAAATGGACAATAAAGAGGATTAAAGCTTCAATGTGACCTGTAAAGAAACCATTGCCTTAAAGGTTTAGAAGGCTTATACAATTTTGTCATCATTTACTCACCCTCATGTCATTCCAAACCTGTAAGACTTTCATTCAACACAAATGAAGATTTTTATAATGAAATCTGCAAGCTTTCTGTCCCTCCATTGACAGCTACATAACTACCACTTTGACGCTTCAAAAATTTAATTAAGATTAAGAGATCGTAAAACTAATCCATACGAATTGAGCGGTTTAATCCAAATTTTCTAAAGAGACTCAATCACTTTATATGATGAACAGATTGAATTTAGGCCTTTATTCACATAAATATTCATCAACTCATACATCAGATCTGGTAAACAGAAGCTTAAGCATGCTTGCTTTATGTGTGAGAACAAATAAGGTTCATTCTCCTTATAGAACCTCATCCACAGCGTGAATAAAAGCCTAAATTAAATCTGTTCATCATATAAAGCGATCGTAACTCTTCAAAAAAATTGGACTAAACTTAATTTATATGGATTAGTTTTACAATCTCTTTATAAACTTTTTGAAGCGTCAAAGTGGTAGTTGCGTAGCTGTCAATGGAGGGACAGAAATTTGTGTTTAGAAGATGAATGAAAGTCTTACGGGTTTGGAAAGACATGAGGGTGAGTAATTAATGACAGAATTTTCATTTTTGGGTGAACTAATAACCCTTTAAAGTAAACATAAGGTAAAAGCATTTAACTATAACTTAACTATAAATAGATTAAATAATTTATGCATTTAAAATGTAGATTTGTCTTTTTGTAATTTATATATGAATTTGATGATTACATACTTTGCAGTCTGTGTTCATTTATTTATGACTTTAAATCAAACCTGCCTTTTGATCAAATATTTATTGACAAAACAATTAACTGTTGCCTTTTTGGCTTTCGCAGGGCCGTAATTTAGCGGATCTGAGGAGGAGCATGAACCGTGGTACTTTCACAGTCAGTACTACACTCAGACTGTGTCTGCAGATGCTGAAGGCAATCGAGAGCATCCACTCAGTGGGCTTTTTACACCGTGACATTAAACCAGTAAGAATTGTCGGTTTAAACTCTTTTAGCTGCCTTACAAAATATATATTTCTGTGTTGTAAATAAGCAGTAGTATAATTAAATAGTATAGTTAGTATAATAAAAGGATGCTTTAAAGTGTACTTTTTACTTAAGGGATTACAACCTCATTGTAATAAATAGCTTGTTCACACTTTTCAGTCCAACTTTGCCATGGGCCGATTCCCTAGCACATGTCGAACATGCTACATGTTAGACTTTGGTTTGGCACGGCAGTTTACAAACTCCTGTCAAGAAGTCAGACCGGTCAGTATCAAACGTCATTTCTAATACAGTTTTTCTGACTGTACTTGGTTATATGTTTGTGAGAATTTATCTGTCACTGGGTTTTATATAGTTGTGTACTGTAAGATTCTTTTCTCTCTTAGCCGCGTCCTGTTGCAGGGTTTAGGGGTACAGTACGATACGCCTCAGTCAATGCCCACAAGAACAAGGTAAGAATCTGCCATTTTTGCTCTGTTGTTCCTGCACAATCTCAGCTGTTGTTGCTAATATTTCAGTTACAAGGATATTTCTGGTCTGATCAGATTTATTTTGGTCTTACTGTCACAGGAGATGGGAAGACATGATGACTTGTGGTCTTTGTTCTACATGCTAGTGGAATTCTTGGTCGGGCAACTACCCTGGAGGAAGATAAAAGACAAGGTGCTGATCGGGCTGGAGGAAGAAGTGCTTAGACAAGCATATGCCTGTCTGTTTGGGAAGTGATGATGATATTTGTATATGTATGCTTTAGGAGCAAGTGGGGAAGTTAAAAGATACATACGATCATCGGCTGATGTTGAAACACCTGCCGCCAGACTTCAGTGTCTTTCTGGACCACATCAGTAATCTGGACTACTTTACCAAACCTGACTATCAGGTAAAAATATGATACTTTAATAAGTCAATGGAATATCTAGCAGTTATTGGTTAATCTGACTTGAAAATTATCTCTCCACTTTAGCTACTGAGGACCGTTTTTGAGAATAGTATGAGAACCTACAACGTAGTGGAAAATGACCCTTATGATTGGGAAAGGATGAGCTCAGATAGCCCACTGACAATTTCCGCTGCGGCAAACACGCCACAGCATCACACACGCCTCACGCCAGCTCAGATGGGGTAAATTATATGACTGCTTTACTTTTGTTGAACTCTCTCTCAAATATTTGGATTTTCTTAGTAGTGGGATCACCAAGAGTACTCAGGTTCTTCTGTTTTCTTCCAGCGTTTTGAATGCCTCCTTGATGCCTGGAGATCAGAAGGAGAACACAGATGAAGTTCTGCAGGATGAGCAGCTCAGTGATGGGGACAATGCTCGGCCCGAGAATCTGCCTGGATCTCCGAGCCTTCCTCTCAGGAACCAGGAGACTGATATCTGGGAGGACCTGGACCGAAATCGGAACCGAATCTGTCCTGCTGTCTGGAAGGTACCAGAATATTTACAATGAACTGAATCAATCGCAGACATCTTTGTCTATTGTTGCAGGTTTCATATTTTGTTGTCCTTCTCTTCTAGATGGGAACAGAGGATGAAAATAGCAACCAAGGCAATCAGAGTCCCCATGCAGGGCTTAGCATTGGTTCACCAGTGCGAGTCCGGTCAGAGTTGGTGCCCTCAGATAGAGACACTCCTCTTCTGAGAAAATTGCGTAATATTCATAGCTTTGAGCTGGAGAAGAGACTAACTTTGGAGCCCAAACCCAACACTGAGCGTTTTGTGGAGGCCTGGTAAGTCTCTTCAACTCTCGAGATTGCATTATTTCTAGAGATGCACTGATTGCAGGTTTTTTGGCCGATTCCGATTTTTGTAAGTGTGACCTGCCGATACCGATTGCAGATTATGATTTTCTTTCAAAGAACTGTAATTGACAGCAGATACAAAAAAAAAATCTACTTTTCTTCAATGCTAAATTTTATTCTAGAATAAAGAGATAGAACAAGACTTTTAAGTTTTTCAGGTGGCTCTAATAGTATATTCAGGTAAGAAATAATACAGAAATGAAAGTAATCAAATGTAAAATAACACTGGATAGTCTTCATTGTAAAAATTAAATACAGATTAATGCTTACAATTTAAGTTACAAAAGTTATTCATTTAAGAGCAGAGAGTGATTTTCTTTGTCTCGACAGACAGCAGCAGGAATATTAGACTGCTGTCACTTTAAGAGTTTAATGCATGGATCCAATATATTGTTACACAACTTGCGTTATCTTTCTCAACTAATTAGGTTCCAAAACTGACTGTATTTAACTGAATACTCGCTGAATATAATTTTGTGTGTATTTGACCATTTAAGCGCAGTAAGCCACTCATTTTGGTACTTGCGACTCACAAGCTGCTTGAGACTGAGAGGTGGCTTGTGCGCTCCACTTATATAGATCCGTGGTGCGCACGCTTTTGGTGTCAGCGCGAAACCGGGACAAGTCAAATTATTACAGGCACTATTTAACAGGAGCGAATGAGACGAGTGAGTGAGAGGAGGCGGGTGTGTGTCACTTCTTTGTCGGAGAGAAGAGAGCGAGAACGCACAGCTGGCAATAAAACGGACCGGCTCGGTCGATCGGTGCATCTCTAATTGTTTCAAATATTCAGCATTCAGCAACTTTTCGGTATGTTCTGGAGTCTTAGTCTGCATTCTTTCGGTTTCTGTGAACAGTTCTGGTAAGCAGCCACCTGGTACAGCACGGGAACGGGAAGCTGATGGTGTCCTTGGCATGGCCATATCCAACGTAAGTCACACAGAGCGTGTTTGGCACCATGATGAGGAATTCCGCTCTGGCGATGGCTCGCCCAAGCCTGCTTTACCAGGATCTCCTGAGCAGGGCGACGGTGGAGCTAACAGTGACTTTGTTGCTCTAAACCTGAGCTCAGGTCTACAAGATGTTGAGTTGCGTGATTGGGTGATGGTAGAGAAGGGCTCTGACCTGCAGGACTTCAAAGAGGCAGCAGGAAGTAGCCCTGGTCATAAAGCCAAACTCACTAGTAGCCCATCAAATGAGTGTGAAGAGGAGCCAGAGGTTTTGCAGCCAATGGATGAATCAACGGATAAAGAATCCTCTCCTAGTCCCGTACAAGGAGACGCCCACACGCCTCACACAGTCCAGGGCCCACAAAGGATGGACCGGTTGGAGCTCTGTGTATTCCCTGCTGCTAGTGGACCTCCTGTTACCCCCACCAGCCCTGGTGAGGCACTGGCTGAAGGAGCGCTCACACAGGTAACTAAAGCCCAGAAAACGTGTTATTTTCACTGCTCCTACAAATTGTCTACAGTCCCAAATTTGGTTATGTGAAAAGTTTTCAAATTAATGAGTTTGTCAACAAAGGTGCCAACAGGAAGTGAGGCTCTATCTTGGCGGTACTTTGGCTCATCAAGACAAATTTTCATGGATACCATGACCTGAGGGTACCTGAGCAATAGGTTGACAGTGCCCCCTTAAATATACAATATTTCATATGAAACCTGTGTAATCCCTACCAAGTTTCTCAATAAATTTGGATGAGCCAAACAAGAACTGAGGCTTGGCAACATTTTAATCTATCAAAAGTTACAGTTTACTGTAATACAGTAAAAGTTACAGTTTTTTACTTAACACCCCTCCTGATAATTTCCTTCCAGCTGCCCTGTTCTGGAGATCTAGGCAAACACTTCTTATGCCACACGCACACTATTATCAGCAGGATAAAGGTGGTCTCTGAGGGCTGCTCACTTCTCAGTCACAGTAATGAGATACAGAAAGCTCACTCTCAGTTCTGTGATGTAAGCTTACGTTAGTCTGAGTTAAGCTGATACTGATACCTGAGCTCTTGTGTCCTCACTGCCTTGTTAAGGACACTGTCTGTGGGTGGAGTGTTGTAAAACCACACAGCTGGTTTATTTTATTAGTATGCTGCAGATTTGAGCACATTACTGACTCTGAAAGTTTGATTTTAGTGCTGAGGTCTATGGAATTTTCTAGAATTTGCATTCTTCCTACCAACATCTATGCTGCTGTGCCATTTTGCTTCCTCTCATTCCTTCATTACCACCTCCTATCTTTCTGTCCGTTTTAATCAGTATTTTTACTTTACTTTTCTCCATCTTTGCTACCCATTCATCGCACCTGACTCACCTAATTCACCTCACTAAACCCTCTTCGCCTCCCTTCCACTGTTCCCCACTTTCCTTCTCTAGCTGCCCACCTCACCTGCATCCCAACCTGAGGAGCTTGTGGCGAGGACGTGCAGCCCCCTGCAACTGCGCTCCCCTAGCCCGCACACCCTCCTGACCACCCTGTCGGACCCCCTACACCAGCGCACCCTGCCCGGGTTGCGCCGCAGCCAATCTGCAGACCACCAACACCACCCTTCCTCTTCCACCTCCTCGTGCCACGCCTCGCTGCCACTACCTTCCCAGCTCCGTGTCGCCCATTCGCCTGGACGCAGGAAACTCCCTGCCATTCCAGCGAGTGCCGCAAACAAGTTCCCCTCAGTCATACGAATCACCCGCGCTCAGCTTCAGCAGGTGAATAGGCACTCCCATTCCGTGCTTCCCATAATTTCAACCACCTCTGCCCACCAAACATGTCTTCTCTCCAGTCTCACTGTTTCATACATTCTTTATGTTCTTGATTTTTTTATTTTATATAGTTGTATTTGACTGTAACCCTGAAGTTATGCTGTTTTTGGTGTGCTCTCTCCTCAGAGAACTTCAGGAATACTGTTCTGTCCGTTATGCATGCCCAGTAAAGTTTTCTGTCAAGGTTGTGTCCTTAAAACTGTGGACCTTGTTATAAGCTTTTGTTAATAGCTCTGTTCCTACAAACCAAGTGAACTCCCTACCTTTTAGGCATTTTAGGGCATAAAAGGCATGCTTCTAACTAGAAGGGCATCCCAAAAAGTCGCATTGCATATATCCTTCTCCGAAAAGATAATACTGGAATGCATTGCAACAGGATTAGTGAAAAAGCACAAAAAACAGGAACATAGCAATTACAACATTTATAGAAATTTAAGTTTGCACCAATAATGTTTCATTTTCCTTGGCAAAAGAAAAAAATTAAAATGGTCTTTTAAATAAATGGGTCTGCTTGATTAGATGAGTAGGGCCCTATGAAATCCGTTTAATTTTTTCTCAAATTCCGTTTTATTTTTTTTTCAAATTCCGTTTTTTTGGATTTATTTTTAGCCCTTTCGGATTTTTCGGAGTTGCTTGTTTTCTTTTCACTTCTAAGCAGTATTGACCGTTAAAAATTCAGTTACACAAACTCACAATTCAGCTTTTTTATTTAAACTGTTAATATATTCAGCAAAGCACATTCAAAATTCTCCAAAATTCAGCTAAACCTTCAACAAATCTCTGGGCAAAAATAACAGTAACATGAAGGTGACATTTACAAGGTAGGATTGATGAATATTAAATTAAAGATTAAATACAGACATGCTGCAGGGAGACAGAAACATTAAAACCACTTTTCCTAAAGTAAAAAATTCTTTATAACTACTTGCATACATCATTTATTCTTTCAAGCAGACATATTTATTTGTATGAATTAAATATAATTAATCCTTAAAGCTATTAACAAACAGTGAATGCTTCTCTCTTTTTCTTTTGTTGCTTGACCAATATTAAGGACACAGACCGCATTACGTTTATTACCCACTGTCACTTTTAAGACGTCGGATCATGTCCAATGACATGCGGATCCAATTGCACTGATGCACATCCGATACACTCACAACTGTTTAAGACATAACCGACATAGTTTACGTGAATACTCTCCAAAACTGACATTTAGACATAATGTTGTGTGTATTTGTCTATTTAGACACGAAAGAGAGCTCAATTCAGTACTCACGCGCTGTAGGTCTATTGTGCATGGCTGCACGCTTCGGGTTGGGTGTGTGCGCACAGAAAACCGTACCGAATAGTGCTCTTTTTTGCATCATCTCTCTTATTCAGATCGCCTGCTCTACTCATTCTCCCAGACGTTTACATTTTTTAACGTTTTATGCTGGTTAGATCAGCACGTTACAGTATACAAATGGGCGCATCTACCACAAACGCAGCCACCGTTAGCTTATCAGAAGCCACTCGCTTCGACATTTTTTCTCTACGCGTGAACGTTAGGTCGTATGGTAACTAGGCAACATGTTTAACAATGCCATTTGGCCACGGTTTAGGTAGAGACCTTTCTACGTTTGTTGTTTTAAAATGAAAAATGAGAAGGAAGTAAAAAATTGTTTATTTAATATGTCAACAAAATATATGCAAATTCCGCGTGTATAAGAGAATTCCGTTTTCATGTGTAAATTCCTTGATTCCGTCCGCGTTTTCCGCATCACGGAAATCATAGGGCCCTAGATGAGTCCACATAGGAAAGTCTGGAATAGATGTTAGTAATTGTAGCAAGCAGACTATCAGTTCTATGTGACAGTGTGTTAGCACTAGTGTAACCTAGTGTATTGCCTTTTTCTATGTATATTGTAAAATTTCATTGTTTTGCATTTTATTATTTGCAGGGCCGTCACTAGCATTTTTGTGGCTCTTGTACCGTTTATGAGAGGGTTGTCCAATCCTGCTCCTGGGGGGGTTCAGCTTAGCTTAGACTTGAAACAATTGGAATAAGTTGTGAGTCAAGTCTTCCACTTCACTTCAGGATAAACATTTGTGTGGTGATTGTGCCACACAGAGGTAATGCTTATTTAGAGAGTTACAAATCAGTCACTAGTTTTTGGAACAGAGCTTGTGTGTTTTCATTCCTCTGAATATGTGACTAACCATCTCTTATCCTGTTTAAGCCTTTGGCAGTCAGGTTTTGCCTTTCATCCTAGGTGTCTAAAGCAGGAGTATCTAATCCTGCTCTTGGTGGGACACTGTACTGCAAAGTTTAGCTCCAACCCTAATCAAACAAACTTAAAGCTGCTGGATTACTAGAAACTTCCAGTTAGGTGTGTTAAAACAGGTCAGAGCTAAACTCTATAGGACATTGGTCCTCCTTGAGCTGGATTTGATCCCTTTGATCTAAAGGATATTAACACCTTAAAGACATTAGCCCCTTTCACACAGCAATCCCGGTAAATTACCGTAAAATTGTCAGAATTACTTTACTGGTGAATACACAATTATGCTGTTCACCCAAGCAATGGCATTCTGTCTTTTTACCGGTAAGAGACCATTTACACATCAGCTCCAAAATACGGGTAAATTATGTGATGTCAGTCATCTTTAAACGCAGTGCCGTTGTCTTCATCCGCCCGCATGAGGAGAAGCGCTTTAGTTTCTGTTAGTTTCTGTTCTTAATATCTGTTCAATTTGACAAAAAAATTTGAAGTCTGATTGACTGGCATAAGGGGATGATCAAACAGAACAGAACAGCATGAGACGCGCATAATAGTATCCAACTACAGAGGCACAATGAATGGAAAAGAAGGTTGGGTCTCGAGCACGACACATTGAAAAAATTGTGAGATGTGGCGCAACGGTCAAATATGATCATCTTGCGGATATTTAAATAGAAAAACTTTTAAAAAGCTTACTGTAAACAGCTCTGAGTAATCACGTCATCTCCATAAGAACTTTGATTGGCCCAAAGCTGACTACTTAATTCAGCACCTTCTGACATTGTACTTGATCGTACCAGTAATCTTCATTCCGCATTCACACAGACCACAGTACTGGTAATTTTCTGGTAATGTTACAACTTCCCTTACTGGTAAATTGCCAGAACCAATTTACCGGCATTTTTGAAAAGGTCCTGTTCACACATGATTTCTTACCGGTAATTTACCAGTAAAGACTACATTTGAAAGGGGCTATTGTCTCTTCACTAACATTAAGATATTACGTGTGGTTTGTCATAGATCGGTTTCTATCTGCATGCAAGCATGTTTGATTACCAATACAGGCATTAATATCAAGACTGAAACTGAATTTATGACCTCTGGGTGACATCAAGGACATGAACATTTATGTAATACATTGCTAATTTTCTCTATCCCTCTCTCAGCTAACAGCTCAGAGGCCTTCTGTGCTGTCCTCCCAATCTGCATCTGAAAGTGTTCCATTGGAGAGACGTGATACTGATAATGGTAACAATGAAATCCATCCTCAAGACAACACAACTGACATCACCTCCTCACAGGAGCCGGCTGCTTTCCAGCCCACCAGCCCCTCTAAGGTCGAGGTGGATCCTTTGCTAAATGGGAATGGTCCTCAGAAACCTTCAAGTCCAGTGCCAAGCCTGATGCCGTCTCCACACACACCTTCCTCTCTGCATAGCCCAGTTCTGATGAAAAGCTGTCTTACACCTCCTTTAGACACACAGAGAGACGGCAACGAGCAGCTTCCAAAACTAAAAGACCGCAAGAGTGATTCGTTTATTATTGAGCACTCCTTAGAGCCCAACCAGTGGTCTCTGGAGGAGGGAAAGGAAGGTGGTCCTACCAGAAACGGCCCCTCTTCTCCAGCCTCCATTTCCAAACAAGACCCCAGTCATTGGCACAGCCGTATCCCAGTATTAGAACCATCTAGCCTTGTGGATCCACCACCTGGATCTGCTAAAGAGAAGTTGCTCCAGAGGAGGGTTCACCACATTCCACTTTCACCCGCCGCTTCCCCGACATTATCCTCCGACAGGCGTGTCATCATGGCTGCCATGCAGCGGGACCAGGTTTCCTCTGCCTCTTCTGAACGCTCTCAAGATGACGAGTCGCTTCTGGGTTCTCGTTCCGATCGTAATGGAGATGATGCTCCATCACTGTCCTCTTCCTCCAGTCCACTTTTACGGAAGAGCAAGATACCACGGCCAGTTACCCCTACAATTAGTGCGGAAACCATCACGGCACACTTCATGCCCCGTCCACCACCAGGAAAACCCCCTAGCCGCTCCACTGTGGATTCAAGGTAGTTACTTTGGCTCAGCAAAGCCAAAAATAATTCTAACCCTAGACCGAAATGCATGACTTTCTAGAAAACCAAAATTCTTACTTACCCACAAGAACTTTAGACCTACAGTATGTCTACCCCTTATCAGCTGCCTACAATTGTTCTAACTACCATCTAGCAACCTCAGAGAACATTTTAAAGGGGTCATATGATACGTTTTCATGTTTTCCTTTTTCTCTAGTGTGTTATGTCGTTGTTTGTGCATGTATAAGATCTGTAAAGTTACAAAGCTCAAAGTCTCCCACAAAAAGATTTTGAATTCGCCTCTATCGAATTCTCCCTCACATACCTACATCACTGTGTGGAAATATTTGCATAATCCCGCCCAAATGCATGCTCAAAGAAAGAAGGTGTGGCCTTAGTTATTGTAGTAGTGTTGTTGCCGCCATGTCGTGGTGTTTCTACGCGAAAGCAAAAGCACTTTATTTGGCCTTCCGAAAGTGGATGCAATTAGGAATCAGTGATTAAGATTTATTTACAACACTGTTCCAGAACAGTACAACCCAAATGTTCGTGTTTGTGCAGCGCATTTTACGGAGGACAGTTTCCTGAACCTGGGAGAGTACAAGGCCGGCTGTGCACAAAGGCTATTTCTAAAAAATGGGGCAATTCCAACTTTGCTAGGGCAATCTGGCGCTTCTGAATCAGAGCCTGTAAGTATGTTTTATTATTTGTTAAAGTATTTGCTATTGACAGTTCAAATGCAGAGTTTTGTGCAGTGTAGATTAACGCCTATTATTTGTAATTCTTATGATCGAAAGTGCCGAGATCGATTTATATTTACAAACATAGGATCCTCTGTTCTCCGCTCATAACTTGTAGTGAAAAGATGACAAACATAGATGCACTCCTGTTTCACACTGGCCGCTCAAGCAGAGCTGAAGCAGCACGCGCCCATTGAGCTACACCAGTATGTTTTTAAACTGTATTTATGTTATCACTTCAGGACGTGAAGTTGTTACAGTGAGGAAGACAAATTAAACCGTTATCACATCGTATCTGAAAAGTAAGAGAGTTTCAAATGAAAAACTTCCCACTGTGAAACGTTCTGCCGAAGTCGCGCTTGCAAAGTTGTTTCCGATCGATCGACTTGATCATCTGCATTTTCAGAATCTGACTCGAGCTCGAAATTATACAGTAAAACTGACAACATTATTAACTGTCTTTATAATTGCTTTGGAAGCTGAAGCTCGATTATGGTAAGCAGCGTTACATTTCCAACACATGCTTGATGTGTTCGGCCAATCACACCGCACTGGGTCAGCTGGCCAATCAGAGCACACTACGCTTTTCAGAAGTTGGGGATTTGTAGAAATCAAAGCGATTTAGACTGGGCATAGAGGAGCTACAATAAAATACAGTATGTGAAAAATAATGTTTTTTGGGTTTTTTTTTTTTACTTTAAAGCATGTTAACATGTTCTAATTTATTACACCCAATACACCAAAAAATGATCTTTGAAAATAGCATCATATGACCCCTTTAACAAACATACAGAATCCTCTAGCACCCACCCATATCACCTGGAAAGTTGCTAGACATTTACTAAAATGATGGGTGGTTGGCATTGTGTTTTGGGTGGTTGCAAATTAACAGTAGCTAAGGCGCTTTGGACGATTGCTTAGGTATTCGGGGTAGTATTATTCGGAGTAGTATTTATAAATGAGCTTCTTTTTGATCATTGTATGAGTTTTTCAGGCAATCTCTTGGTTCTTCTTTCATGCTATAGCATTGTTTGACTTTTTTTTACTTCTCCTCCAGGCACCGGCGGTACAGGATTCCTGCCGGCAGCGGCAGTGACTCAGACCTGCTGACCTGTCTGGCCCAGCTAATGCATGCCAGCTCGCCCCGTGGCTCTCCGCACCACAGCTGCTCATCCCCCCAGCACGTGGACAAGAGGCATGTGTACGTCAGTCCCATCGCTGCTCACCACCTCCACCAGCGCAGCTCTAGCGCCTCCCCCCGCAGTTCCTCCTCACTGCAACGCTCCATCAGCTCTTCCCCGTCCCGCCACGAGCATCGCGGGGGCTGTCTGACCCGCAGCCGCTCTCCTCCCAGTTTCTCTGGCTCGCCTCCTCTGCGCCGCTCTCATCCTCACACACAGGAAGGATGCTGCGGGAGACAGGCTCGCTCCGCCGCCATTCACACCCAACGGGGCAAAGCCGGCATCCGCGAGCTCAGGTGCTCAAGCAAGCTGAGCAGATAGTCAACCACAGGTTTTAGACACTGGCAGAAGTGGGACATCTGGGTTTCAAATGTCCTAATTTCCATATAGCTAAAAAACATTTGATTCTTATTCCGCCACACATCTGGGTTTTTGCAACTTTGTTTTCTCTCCATCAATGGCCTCAATTTTAAGATGTTGCTTTGAACACTAAAGTCAGTTTCAGAACATGGGAGGTTATACATGATGATGATTGGCTGGATCTTTTGTATTTTATAGTTTCTTTTTTTTCTCAAACATTCCAGAGCATTAATGAAGATGATTGAATGTATTCACAAATTACGTAAGGTTTGCATCAAGCTCAGCTGTAATCTAGTATTTCTGATGTTATTTATTTGGGCTTTGATGCATTGCAGCGCTCTCCGAGCAGTGGCAGGTACACTGATAAATCATGGCATCATTAACCATATCTGTGCTCTGTGCTTTTTCAGCTGTCAGCACCTATACAGTGTGTGGCCTGAAACATACTCTACGCAAGTAACAAAGCTAAAATTCAGTCATTATGTTGTTCCTATACGTTCAGGATTTACTTTCAGGAAAACTACTGGAGCAACGGTTACAAGAGAACCTTCCTTAGTTAGCTTTCAAATTCTTTCATCATTAACTCACCCTCATGTTGTTCCGAAGTTCTATGAATTTCTTTCTTATGTGGAACCATACATCAGGGTAGACTGTTAAAAGACAGCGCATCTCCGCTTCTTTCCACTGTAAAAAAAAAAACGGTTGTTGCCAATTACGTAGTTTGGATATCGAGTCAGTAGTGATCCTGAGCTGGAGCCGCGGTATCAAACTCCCTCACACTGAATCACAAGCACAGCTGTCAATCATGATGTTACATCCTGTTTTATAACATCAAATAACTAACTAAAACCAAACTTGTTGGGAAAACACGTGAACATACTTCTGCGTGATAAGAACTACCTAAAATGACAGAAACCATCTTTGGAAAAGATGTATTTGAACTGTAATTGGATTTTTTAGTTTGGCTCACGTCCCATTCGATAACATGGAGAGGGCGGGGTTTATGACCTATACTGCAGCCAGCGGGCGATCAAAATGCTCTGGCTTCACTTTTTAGGACTTCTGTTACAGACTTGTGTGGACCATAAAAAAATATCTCAGAGGGTTTTCTTGTTTGTTTTTTGAAAACAATGGAAGTCAATGGTAACTAAAGATGTTTGGTTACCAACATTCCTCAAAAGATCTTCTTTTGTGTTCCAAAGAAGAAAGTAAGTCATACAGGTTTGTAACATCATGAGGATGAGTAAATGATTTTAGTTTTGGGTGGACCATACCTTCAAGTATGTACAACGGGACCATGCACTTAAAATGGTCTTGCCAAGCATTTGCGTCTGTGTACTTGCGTAGACTGTTTCTGACCTCACAGAGTTTGCAAGAGGAAAGCCAGTTCTCTTTTACTTTTTTTCCTTTCAAGAAACGGTGACCACTGAAACAATCAACAAAAAAAAGTGTTCTTGTGCTTCAATGTGCCTAAAGAAGTTTTGCTTTGGAATATATATATACTGTATAGGGCAGGCTCAAGCTTTCAGAATCTAGAGTCACAAAGTAATGCGTTTGTATTTTTTCTGTAGTGCTTCTTGTATCTCACAGCATTTTTACCGTTTCCAGTGAAAGACACACTTAGTTTTTACTGGTCATTTGCAGGCCCAAACAGAATCCACTCCTACTATACTTATAAAAAACTATGGACTTCCTTAAAACTGGACCATTTACAAAGTTCTGTAAACTAGATTGCATTTTTGAATGTAACATTTATTAGTTAATTTGATTTCCGCTTTTAGCTACCAATAAGAATGGAATACTCTCAGATCCATCAAACATTTGCGTTGGTTAACCCATTTTACAGATTCCAAGCAGGAAGTCTGCAGATTCTCTCTTCGCATATCAAAAAAGTACTACTCTCCTCGCTTACAATATAAAAGATCAGTCAAAAACTTCATGTTAAAAGGGAAGGTTTTAAAATTGCAATACTTTTAAAATTTATTAATTCAAGGTAAGAGTTCTAATACTGATACATTAGCCAATATCAGTGACTAAACATGGTTTTATTGCCACATGATATATTCAGTCGAACGAAAGTAGACATAACTTAGCATTTTTTTGGCTGCAATTTGGCATTTGCCACTCATATCGAAGTGTTATGTTTCATAGTTCATTAATAATACCTATTTTTTAAAAGCATGCAGCTAATTCCTTCAAAGACTGGAGCATTAACTTACATAGCCGTCTTACTTTTCCGCTTGTAAAATGCTGTAATTACACGTCCCATAGAATGCCAACCCTTTGCATGAGCTAGAGAGAAATAACAAAATGCCGCAATGTACAATAAATACAGCTTACAAGTTTTCATATACAGTACCTGGAGTTTGTAGCCTGATAAGTACTGTCAGCTTGTAAATAGGGGCTTCATATTTGTTTTGCCTCTGGTTTGTTTTAAACATATTCTCTTAAGCTCATTGTCTGTTTTAACTTCATATCAGCACTTGCAGAGAGAACGTTTATGTACCTACTCAATCCTCGGCTGGTTAATATGCGTTTATGTGTATGCCGGTGTAATCTGGTAAGTGATTTACCAGCATGTGGTTCAAATGTTGATTATTTCTCATTAAAGAAAAGGCATTAGTAGCAAGACCCCCCAATATAGCATCCCTTTAGTTAGATAATTAGTTAATTACAGTTGCAATTACAGTCTTCACTCTGCCCTAAGAAACTGTCTGGTCAGTCACCTTAGATGTCTTCTACCATCACTGCAATAAATCCTTTGGCCAAATGAGATTACAGGCAAATTTCACCCTGGCTAAGTTTCTCTGTTCATCGGATCACTGTTAAATAACAAAGAAAACAATACAGAATTTTCCTGGACACCCTGAAATGCTGTTTTTCATTTAGTTGACATACCCCTTTGCCTTCTGTAAAATAACCGTCTATTTAGCGTTTAGTGAAATGCTAGTCTAGTATACTGTAGTCTAGTTTACTGGTTTTATCACTTCCAAAACAGACCGTTCAAAACAAATTTACACATCATTGAGATTCTTTTCTTGTTGGATCTCAACTTTTTCCCTCCCATGCATTTGTTTATCGAACAATTAAACTGCACATTATTGTTATGGCAGTGAATTGACAGTTTATCTGTAGTGCGATTTCTCATCTCTAAGGAAGGGACTGAACAAAACTTATCAAGTTGCAAATGTTCCAAAGGCTGAATTAGTGATGTAATAGTCTGAGAAAAGAAAACAATACATGATGATTACAGTTTTGCATCTGTATCATTTTTATTTATCTTTTTTCTTATGGCATATTGTTGTTCACAATTTATGAAGTTAAATGTACAGTGTACAAAAGAATGTTATAGGCTGGGACATTGTACATTATTGTAATTATTTGTGTTAATTTTCATTTGTATCATAAATGCCTTGTACAGTGTTTTTTCTGTTTTGTTTATTTGTTGTTGTTGTTGTTTCAGTTGGAATTATTTTATATTTTATTTTTATAAACTTGCTATGAATAAAATTTTCATTCAGCATGTCAACATAGGTCTCCGAACATGAAATGTCTATATATTTAAATGTTCTAAATTCTAAATAAAGTGCCAATTTTACCATTGGGACTTTTATTTTGAAAACCTGACGTAAATTATTCTAGTTTCACACAGTTTGAACTAGTTACTATAGAAACCGGACTTGTTTACGACGTTAAATCTGTAACTTTAACGATCCACGATTTAAATGTTTTATGAAATGCTGGACTTCACAACTAATTTAAACTCTCTCGGATTTGAGGCTGGACTCAGTGAAATTGAGAAAGAGTGGCTTTTTCTGCGCAGTCGATCTGCTGGGCTGACTGTAAGTGGATGTGCGCATGCTGTATTTGTCTATGAACTTTTCAGATTGTTAAGGTAAGAACATTCGAGCAATGTTGTTGATCTCATATGACTCTAATATCCATATAGACGACGTATTTTTTATTTTTACTTTTTTATTATGACTGTCGTGTATATTTTCCCACAGAAAGAAACTGAACGCTGAGAATGGCTGCACTGCTAACACGCATCTGTCTGTGGGCATACTGGGTGGAGGTCACGTGGGCAAACAGCTGGCTAAGCTTTTACTGCATTCATCTGAAATCAAGCCATGCGACATCAACATCTCAACTAAAAGACCTGAGACATTAGGTTAGTGAGTATAGATGTACAGTGTGTTCAAGTGTGTTCCATACAGTTATTTTGATGGAGGGAAACGATACTTTTTTTTTTTGTTTCAACATTATTTGTTCTTCAGACATTGCTTTTTAAAAGTAAAAGTATCAGCTGTATTTAAAGTGACCCACATTTGGTTTTTCACCACTGAAAATGTGTACAGTTTAACTATTTACTCATTGAGATCCTTATACATACATAAATGGGTGTGTGGGCACACGTACTTTTAAACTATATATATTTAAATATAATGATAATATATAACACACTGACACCTATATTATATAAACAAAAACATTTATGTTAGATGCAATTAATCGATTAATTGAATAAATGCAGCCATTGTGAGCATAAGAGGCAAAAATCCTTATACTGACCCTAAACTTGTTGCAGAGTAAATGCAGTTTTTTTATTAAAAGACTGTAGAAATTCATCTAGTTGCATATATTCTGTTCCCTAAATTATTAAAAGATGTCAATGAAACATAGTGCACAAACAGGTGCACAAATATTTTTAGTAGGAATTCTTTTATTTTTTAATCATAGCTGCTTAACTACACATGAATCAGTTCTAATAGTCCTTACAACACTGTGTGGCTGAACTGATCTGTGAGTGTGTTGATCTGTAGGACGGTGTACACTGCACAGGCGTTACTGTAGAAACACATGTGAAGGTCCAGCGCCTGCGACCCACTGGCGTCCTCTTGTCAGGGTGATTATTGATGCAGTCAGGAGCAGTTTCCACTCTAATGTTTCACATCTCATAAAAATCCTCCCGAGTCTGGTTGTCATTAAGATTAAAATCAGACCGGTTTTACATCTGACATTGTAGGACTGGTGCGCCCTAATAGATAAGCCTGTATTTTCATCGAGATCTACTGGTTAATTCTGTCTTTTCTTTCATTGATCCACAGGGGAAATTTCAAACATTGGAGTTGAGTGTTACTTTGACAACATTAGACTGGCTAAACGGGCAGACTTGCTCTTTCTCTGTGTCTTGCCCTCTCATCTTCCTCAAGTATGCTCAGACATTCGCTGCCATCTGTCTTCAGACTGTCTTGTGTACAGTTTCACTTCAGCAGCTCCATTGAACAGGTACTTCAGATTATTAGCTTTATTTTAAATAATAATATTGTTATTCATTATGGAATAAGTCAAATTTCCTGTGCTTTGATATCTGTCTGTTGATTGAATCTCTGTCAGATTTTGGTTCTAGAGTGCAGCAGTCGGTTCCGGAAGGAAAAAAACTCTAAAGTCAACTCTAAAGACAGCCCTATTTGTTTCTTGTGAAGCCTGAATTATTTTAGCTTAGTTTTAAAATAATCGTGTTGGAACATCTGAATTCCTGGTGAAAAACTACATTACCCATGATGCTCTTAGATCTCTTTAGCTCCGGCCACTCCCATGAAGCACTGCGAATGACTCTCTCTACGCTCTCAAAATACTGAAATGTGTATGCATATTTTGCAATAAACTTAAAATATATTGTCTTATACATATAATCAAAATTCGTAAATCAGTAGTTTTATATTTCTCCATAGTTTTAAATTCTATTATGCTGTTCGCAATGCTTCATGGGATTGTAGTTTTTTCCCTCACTAAAGCTGTTACGTACATATTTTTGTACCTTTGTCTTTTTGTCCAATTTTTGTCCTTCATATATATCAACGTTTGTAGTGTTGGGATTCACCTCGTAGCTGATTGGCTTGGTTTATGGCTTATAACTCTTTAACGAAGACTCTTTTAAAATCCCTATTGGAAAAACTAATGGAAAAGATACTTCCGGAACCAGCACCTGAAAAAGGGAGAGTGAGCTGTTGCACTCTATACTTCCAGAACTTAGATTTTGAGGGAAACTTACAATAAAACATTTCTGTGTTAGTTATTTTTCATTTTTTTAAATAAATGTATAAATAATGTGTTTCTATTTTATTGCAAAATTATTATTATTATTATTTTATGTAAATATTAATTTATTAAACTTCACATGTAGCCACAATGTGTCACACATAAGTTAAGCATCTTCTCAAATCTTTTTTTTTTTTTTTTTTTTCTCAGGCTTGCAATGCTTCTTGAACACAGTTTTATTATTAAACCTCAGTATGAGTTTGTGGCTTGTGATGATGTCACTACAATTTGGCTCCTCCACAATCAAGTTTCCGCAGCTTTAAAGCACAAGGAAGTGCTTTCGGCATCACTTCCTCTTTCAATGAATGGTGTGTAAAAACTGACAATGCATTTGTATTTCCCCCTTAAAATGTTTATACCCTTCTGTCATTTTTACAGACATTAATATATGAAGACATAAATAACATTATTATTATTATTATTATAATTGTTATAAATATGAACATATTTACATAAACCGGTCAAAAATGTGTCATATTTAAATATATAAAATAGTAATATCCAAGTAAATATATATAAAATAGTAAAAAGTTGTAATAAATAAATGCATTTCTTTTAAACGTTCTATTCATCAAAGAAAATGCATCATACGGAGCTCCTACCGAAGGGGACATGTTATAGAAAAAAAATATGAGATGGGAGGAAAAATTATATTTGCATTCTCTCGCAAACATTTGTTTCCACAAAAATATGAACTGTTTACAACATTGATAATAATAATAAATGTTTCTTGAGCAGCAAATCAGCATATTATAATGATTTCTGAAGGATCATGTGTCACTGAAGACTGGAGTAATGATGCGGAAAATTCAGCTTTGCAATCACAGGAATAAATTAACATTTAAAATATTATAAAATAAAAAAAATAGTTATTTTAATTTGTAATAATATTTCACAATATTACTGTTTTTACTGTATTTTTAAATGCATCCTTGGTGAGTGTTGACTTGGTGACTTGTTCCAGTGTAATTATACATTTAAGTTATATTAATTTAACTACATGTACTTACTATAAGGTTAGGGTATAGTTTAGGTTTATTTGCATGTAATTATGCATAATTTACTGTTAATACTGTAGTAGTAATTGTAACATAACATGTCACCATACTTTTTATTTCCCTTCAAAATATGTCTGTATCCAGCTGTCATGTGGTTTTGGTATTGTGGGCTATAAGAGTCCATTAAGTAAACGTTGAGTGTTTGCTGAAGGTGGCCTGTTCCTGGATCAGAGATGGGTATCAGCTGTGCTCTACGCTCTCCTCAACATGTGCTCGGCTGCCAAACTGGGGTCCGGAAAGACTGTTCTCCTGCTAAATGGACTGTTTCAGACCGCTGTTTCAACAAACACATTTACTTATCACAGTTTTGTAAATTCACCCAGTGCATCTGATCCCAATAAACCAGATGAGTGAGTCTAAAGCTTTTTTTAAATTCTGTGTTATTTTAGTTTAATTATAGTTAAATATAGTATATAATGCTTTTATGATTTTATTCGCTTTTTTGTTGTTAATATTGCTATTTAGGTTTGATTTATTTTTATTTTAGTTTAATTTTTGTTCTTTATTCATTATCAGTTAATGATTTTAGTGCTTCAACTTATTTCAGTTTATTGCCAAGGCAACATTTCTAATATTCATTTAGTTTAATAATAACCCTTTTCCATAGTAGTTGATTCATATTCATATTGACTATTATATAACCAAGTTTTATCATTTTGTTTATGACATATTGTCTGTGTTGTTTTACAGCCTTTTTCCGTGGATCAATTTGGTCGACGCACAAACTAAAGACACTCCATTGACTGATTTTGTGTTGAGAAATAAAGGTTTGCGAGACTGCATTTCAGTCATGTACTACAATGTATTTTCAAACCTAGCAGAAGGATAGGATGTATTTTTGTTCACTGAGACAAATCAATTAAATTGTGCAACATTTTAGTTTCAGTGTGTAAATTTCTGTGTTCATGTTCAATCTGTTTATAATTAACCAGCTGTTATGTGCAGATGTTTGTAAGTCTCTAAAATAGGTGCTAATTAAACTCAGGGGTGAAGCTAGTATGTCAGCTCAGCTGAATCCCTGCTGCATTACTGCTATATTTGTGTTTTATCCTCTACAGATTTTTGCCACACAAGACCAAATTTTCAAGTAGCCTACATTTCTACAAGATAACTAGAAAAAGGCAAATCAAGGAAATATTGACTAGAGCAAATAAACAATAGCTCACTTATCACTTATTCACTTATCTCACAAAACATGTAATGCTACTAATATAAAATAAAATAAAAAAAAATTGTATTTAAATTTTTTATTTTGTAGAGTGATTCATAGGTACACTATGTAACTTTTTTTTGTTCAAAATTAACTAAATTTAAATAAAGCAACACATAATCAGTCCTTCTTCCAAAACGTGTTTTTGTCTTACCCTGATTCACTATGGGAAGCCTGTTATAAGTGTTTATATTTTAGACCTGTCCATATGGTTTTCTCCGGCTACTTTGACGTGTGTATGGTGTGGTTAGTTGTCACAATGACAGAGAAAGGTTGACATTGAGCCGTTACATTTCGAACCTCCGGGGAATCACTCGTTTTAATCAAACGCCAAACAAAGGAGAGTCTGCTGCCAAAATAAAGATTGTGACAGAGCTTGTAATAAAACAAGAATCAACATTGGCTTAGCTTTTCAGAGATGGCAAGAAGAGAAGGATTTGAAATGTTGCAAAGCGACGCGGAGATGGCGTTTTTATTACTCAACAGGTCAGTAAGGTATTTTATTGAACAGAGAAATTGCCATATGTAACAGAACTCTAACAGAGTTCATTGTAAAGCATCATCTACTGTGAAGGGTCATTCCATTATGGTTGTTGTAGCGCTGTGCTTGAATTTATTTTCAAGTGTTTATTAATGGGTAAATCTACAGTAATGTCTTCAGCTTGAGATCTTTTCCATCTAAACTGGTTATTTTGAACCATATTCGATATAGTCACGCAGGACAACAAAACTATTCTTCCTCAAAATGCATGCAGTCTTGTTTTTAACCACTAGAAGGCCAAAAGTTAGTGTTACAGTAAGAATAATAATACAAAAGGATGACAGATTAATATATATTTTATAATGTAATATAAGCATAGGTACTGTAGTACTACGCATCAGCTTGGCTGCTATGACGTGTGGCAGTACAGCTGAACCAGTCACGCTGGTATTCAGTACTGCAGCACTCTGTGATATTGCTTTAACACAAAAAGTTATAAAAACAAGTAATTAAGTTAAGTTTTACTATTAAGTTAAACTAATAGTAAAATATGCAGACAAAAACAATTTTGAATCTTTCTTTTACGCCAGTGAAAATTGTTTAGAGTGATACAAACAATGCTGATACAGTCCCAGTGCTGTTTACTAAATATCAGATCACATGGAACGCCACAATTCCAATCGATTTACATACACACACACATATTATATATATATATATATATATATATATATATATATATATATATATATATATATATAATATGTGTGTGTGTGTGTGTGTGTGTGTGTGTGTGTGTGTGTGTGTGTGTGTGTGTGTGTGTGTGTGTGTGTGTGAATAAATATATACATCATTTATGCATAAATATATAAACTGTACTAACCATAACTATATAATTTATAAATAGAAAGAACAGTATTTATTAAAAACAGAAATCATTTAAAACATTATAAATATATTTACTGTCACATTTAATCAATTTAATGCATCATTGCTTAATAAAAGTAAATTCTTCATTTCTTTTCAAATTTCTTAGCAAACATAGCTTTTTATGTACTGTTTAGAGTAGTATTTTTTCATAGGACTTTTATTATATATTTGTCTGTGTCTGGCAGCCATTCAGAAAAGACTTGTCTCTTCTGGCTTCACACACAGTACGTATTTACAAATTAACGGACTTCCTGGGCGTTAAACGTTATTTGTCAAGCAAGCAACACTGTTGCTTCTACAGCATCACAGGGTCGGCGGAGGTATGAGCATGAACATATATTATGACACAATACTGTACGTTTGGGTTTTACCACATACGGTGGGTTTGATTTGAATGCAAATGCGGTTTATGCTGCTTTTTTATCTTCTGCCGAGATTGATGAATTAATGGCGAATTACACTTTACTTACGCAACGTGTCAACTGTTGCTGTGATTCGTATAAATGTCAGTTAATGACGATTACGCACAAAATCTAGTTCAGCAGCCTTACTTATATTGACAGATGTTTATATGTTTTGTTAAAAACCCAATTTTATTTGTTCTTGTGGATTTTGTTTAATTTTTTAATGAAGTTCATTGAAAGACAGTTCGTCAGCTGAAAACGCTTAAGTTGCCTGACTCAGGTGAGTTTTTATTTGGTATTGTGATGAATATGATGATTTATGTATGTCATGTTTTTTGTGCTCTAGAGATGGAGAAACTAGAGACATCAGAGCTTCAATCTAGACTCTCATCCCTGTCTGTTTCTTCTTTCCCTGGTATGACGTCAAAAAACTGTGAAACAAACCCTTTAAACAGGTGTGTGCATGTTTAATATGAGTTTTAAAAAAAATTTATTTTAGGGTTCAAGGGTATTTAAACCTCATCCTTCCCACTGTCATTTTGAAGACTTCAAAGCACAGACCTTTCCCGGACAGTAATCCAACCGGACAACCAAAGCAAAATGGACGATAACAGCCATAACAAAGAATCTCCAGAGTCTACTGAGGTATATTGCATTCAAGCCTGTCCGGTGTATAAATAAATGACCTTTAGTGCTGTTCTTGTATGTATGATTGTGTGTATTGTGCTGTTGTCAATAGGAGCCCAGCGCATCTCTCGGGAAGGCAGAAGCGGGTGACACACAGGAGAGCAGTACTTCACACTCCGGGGAGAAAAAAGGTTAGCACATCCCCTATTAGAGAGGTGAAGCTAAGCACAGGAAAACTTCTCATTATGTTTCATCATTGCCCCTCGGAGAACGAAGCTGTCAGAAAAAAAAAAATGTTTTTAGTGTGGTATTTATAACTATGCCACACATGTAATTTTTAAAGTCACCATGCAATCAAAATTGACTCTTCTTTTTTTTCTTTTTTTTAATGAAATATTGCAGTTTTTAATATAAATTATTTATTCGTGCACATCATTATTGTTTAAAGAGGCCATATCATGCCCTTTTACAAAGTCTTGATTTTGTTTTTGGGGTCTGCTAGAATAGGTTTTAATGCTTGTATGTTCTAAAAACACATTATTTTTCACATATTTTACATGGTCCGTCAGTAACGCTCTGTTTAGTTCCTGCCTCTATGAAGCTCCTCCTTCTTAAAAGCGCAATGTGCTCTGATTGGTCAGTTGGAGCAGTGTGTTGTGATTGGTCAACCGCTTCCAGCGTGTTTCGGAGATATCACACCCCTTACCATGGGCGATATGGCAAAAACAAAAATCTAGATTTTTTTTCAAAACTATTGACCAATTTACGATTTCGATTATGGGTTTTTTAATTTTTAACTAATCAACTACAATATGATTCAAGTAAAATTTTCTTTATTAATCATCTGGTTAAAAAAGTTCTATTCCATTCTAAAAACATGGCGCTTCTTTGCCATTCTACTGCCTGCATCTCGTTTTTTTTTCAACGCAAAAACTTCTATATATCACATGCTTTACTTTAATAAGCATATGTGCATTTTCTTCCAATTCACCATAGGGCAGACGATCATGTGACTATACTTTGTGCTGTATGGTATGCTTTTTTTTTTAAATACCATGCAGTGTACAGTATATAGGCCAGGTCTTGTAGTATGCAGTACAGAAGTTGTTTTATATAGCACATAAGTTTAGACTCTGATTGCATAAACCATGTTGAAAGCTGCTTTAAAAGATACTGATATATAATATAAACCGATTACTCAATTATTTTTTTGTTAATATGCCAGGTCTACATATTTACAATTAGCTGAAGTTATACTAATTAACTATTAATTGGTGGAGGATTAATTTTTATTATAATAATTATTATTAATAGCAACAGCAACATTATGGTTTTGATTCCCAGGGAATGCATGAACTTATAAAATGTATTGCAAGTTGTTTTGGATAAAAGTGTCTGCCAAATGCATAAATTATTATTATTATTATTATTATACATTTGGCAGGAGAAGGCTTTATTCAAATCGACTCACATCGCACTCAAGTTATTCATTTAATTAGTTAAAGCATTCCCTGGATATCAAACCCATAACTTTGTTGCCAGGTGAACAAATGTGCAGTCATGCAGCAACATTTTTGTGCAATAATGCAATGAAATTATTTTGATTAATGTATACATTTAAATAATTCAAATGCAAAAAAATTCAACATTTTCAACAATATATACTGTACATATAATTTTGTTTATTTCTTTAAAAAGTATCCAGGTAATGGGATAAATGTGCTTAATTGTACTAGTCACAATGTAAAATAAAATCATAAAAATAGACTTTCTTGGTTTCTTATGATTTTGAGCTGATTTGAATACATGCACTACTGTGCAAATATTCTCATGGTGTTAAATGAAAGAATATTCATTGATCGGTCACTTCTCTCTTTGCAGCTCTTCCTCCGATGACGCCAGCCTCCACGTGGACCTCTGTGGCAGTGAAGGAGCTGAAGACTAAGCTGCGTCAAGAGAAGGACAGCGTGGTGACGGTATATCGTGGAGACATTATGACCGTCCACGTCCCCATTGTTCCTGAGGCTAAGCGAGTGTGCTGGGAGTTTGCCACAGATGGCTATGACATTGGTTTTGGGGTTTACTTCGACTGGTCACCAGTCACTAGCCGAGCCATTACTGTCCACATTAGTGAATCCAGTGACGATGAGGATGAAGATGACGAGCTGGAAGGTGAGGGAATACTTCCTGTCTTGTTTCAGTCCTGTATTTGAGTAATACGGTTACGTTATTAACTCACACCCGTAAATTTTCAGGACTTACAACCTCATTCTCTGAAAACCTGTGCTGTGTGAACAGAACCGGACTGGACAACTAGTGATGTTGTGTAAACAGTGCAGCGCTTCCGTGTTCTACGCCAGAATGTTCTACGCCAGAATGCTGGCTCATTATTGGCCGACGCTGTTCACATGAGCATCACGATGCATGTGTGTGATGCTGACGCAGGAGTCCGCCAATAGTAGGGTTGGGTACCGAAACGCGGTGCCAATAGGGAACCGGTTCCGACGTAAACGGTAGTAACCAGACCGAATAAGAACGAAAATTTCGGTGCCTGATTTCGGTGCCTGACTCTCTGTGTCATGAGGCGCACACACGCAAGGTCTCTCACCCTCTCCCTCTCCGCCGTGCGCGCACTATATGGTTTGGAGCACAGTCTGTTCTGTCTCGCATGCGTACTCTTGCTCGCTCGCTCTAGATTCCGGGATATTTTAACTAATTTGCGGGCATCAGGGAGCCGTTATCAATATGTGGGGGAGACTCCTGGAACGTCTGCTGATCGCGAGGGGATTAATGAAGATGCCGAAGACAAAACGCTCCAAGGTTTGGCTGCATTTCACGTGTAAGATTACGCGTCAGAACGCCCTCTGGGTGTGCCGATTATATTGTTTAAAGATTTAAGTTAATATTGTGTCCAGTTTGGCCCTGTAAATAAGAAGGGTATTATTTTTTGACAAAGTGTGTGCAGTTTCGTTTTCTTAAGAACCGTTTAAGCACCGGAACCGTTTAAAAAATACCGAGTAGGTACTGGTATCGGATAAAACCCAACCGATACCCAACCCTAGCCAATAGTGAGGCAGCGTTCGGACGAAGAACCCACAAGCGCTGCACTGTTTACACTACGTCAACGGTGTAGGAGAATGACGTGGAAGAGAAGAGATTGTTGAATAAAGTCGTTATTTTCGATAAAAGTCGTTATTTTTTTGCGCACAAAAAGTATTCTCGTCGCTTCATTACATTAAGTTTGAACCACTGTAGTCAAATGGACTTAATGACAAAGTTTTCATTATTGGGTGAACTAATCCTTTAAAGGTGCATTGTGTAGTATTTAGGAGGATTTGTAGACCGAAATGCAATATAATATGCATAACTCAAGAATGAGCCATTTCTATCTACATACACCGCGGGTCCCCTTACATTGAAATAGTCATTTTGCGCCGACATGTTTCTACAGTGGCCCTAAACGGACAAACTACTACAGAGCGCGTTTCGTCACTGTTGTTCTTCATGCAAAGAAGCTAGCTAAAGTCAGCGAATAAAACAATGACACAATGATGAACAAGTAACAATAATATTCGCAATAACATCGTTTTACTGAATAATAAAGTAAACATCATTTCTTCATTTATCCTTGTAAACAAACCTCATTGTTTAACTGGCTACTCTCTGCTGTCTCAGACAATGACATCACTTCCTGTCAGCCACCGGTGCAATTCACAACCTCAACACTAGATGCCGCTAAAAATCACACACTGCACCTTTAAGCAAGCTCCCCCCAATTTTCATCTCATTATTTGATATTATTATAACTATTATATGAGAAAAAATGTATAGGCATACATTCATAATTTATATACACTATTGTTCAAAAGTTTGGGGTCAGTAAGTGTAAGGAAATTGTTTCATTTGGCAAGGATTCATTACATTTATAAATTATTACATTGTTACAATTTTTTTTTTAAATGCTGTTCGAATACTGAAAAAATGTATCACAGTTTTCACAAAAATATAAGGCAGCATTTTTTCAACATTGATAAGAAGAAATGTTCTTTGAGTATCAAATCAGCATATTAGAATGATTTCTGAAGGATCATGTGACACTGAAGACTGGAGTAATGATGCTGAAAATTCAGCTTTGATCACAGGAATAAATTACATTTTAAAATATGTTCAAATAGAAAATGGTTATTTTAAATTGTAATAATATTACTATTTTTACTGTATTTTTAATCAAACAAATGCAGCCTCCGTGAGCATAAGAGATTTTCCAAAAGATTTATTTTACAAAACTGTACAAGGCTTATATATATAGAGAGAGAGAGAGAAAATAAGTGCATATAAGGAAAACCCCAGTGACATATGAACAATTGTTTTGTCAAACAGGCCCTGTTGTTCCAGGAGATGTTGAGAAGGGCTCTAAATCAGTTAACAACTCGAACTTGGGAGAGATCCTGCCTGTGTACCGTCAGGACAGTCATCTGGCAGTGCAGGGCGGCAGCCACGAGTTTCCAGGAGACGGCACATACCAGCTGAAGTTTGACAACTCGTACTCGCTGTGGCGGAATAAGACTCTGTACTACAGAGTGTATTACAGTGCCTGAGGAATCAAGTGCTTATTTAAAAAAAAAAAAAATCATCGTATGTATTCAATTACTGTATAATTCTTGCTATTGTTGATTTGTGCTTTTCGTTTTATCCAAGCCCTATCATAGATCAAAAATTTGCTTTAAAATATATATATATATATATATATATATATATGGCTTTAAGATGTTACGTGCAAGATGATATATTTCATACAAAAGGTCCATATATGTTTTATAATTGTATTGTCTGACACCACAACAGAACTGTGGCATCACATATCAGGGACTACAGAGTAACTAATCAGGGAAAGTATATGGGTGGTGAACTGGGTCGAATGCTTTTCAAACAATTCCACACAATTCAAAGGCAAACAAAGACAGTGAGAAAGTCAATGTAGGTTACGTGGCAGAAGTCACTGTTGATTCAGGTAATGATATACGCGTTTTTCTTTGTTTGGTTGTTTTTTTTCTGTTTTATGTCTAATATAATATTACATAGACCTGCATTGAGCAGCATCAGACACTATTTCTTACATACTGCTAATACTGAGTTTGTTTTCTCAGCCACAAAGACACTGGAAGCCACAGCAAGTTAAGATGTATTTGAAACCTCATATTCATATGTTTTATTGCAGTTGGTTACTCTACTAAGATGGCAATCACATCAGTCACCAAATGGTTAAAGCCTGCTTGTTTGCAGCTTTAAGCCATTTCCTGCCACAAAAGCTAATTTGTTTCATAACTGATCCAATATTTACACGTTCCAGGCTCTCATCTGGCCTGATTAAGGGTTGTTTGGTCTCTGAGGTCTGTATAGACACAATGCAGATGGCCTGTTGAAGACGTTTATTTACATTTATGCCTCTTTTCCAAGGTGTTTAGAAAACTACTTCTAGTATATAGGTTTCATGATTCAGATACGTTCTTTGGAAGAGCTTTCTTGCGTATATCACGTGCAATATGTCACGATGAGCGCTGCCAGCAGGTATAGCGTTTAGTTTCTTTGACGACTTCTTGATTATGAATACCAAATCACGCTGCAAACATTTCTTTTTGTACCTTAAATTATTTGCATGTCTTAAGAGACTGTTGCATTGTGCTGCTGAGGTAGGCTACTTTATTCTGCCAATTTGCTTTTATGCTCGTCTACCTTTTAGTATGTTATGTATATGATATATCTTTGTCATCCTTTTCTTGTTTTTCGTTCGTTGTTTCATTTGCTGTGTGTTGTTCACAATAAACGTTGAGGTGAATTCAGTTTGCTGCCTGTTACATATCCAGACTCATGGCTCCTTCCTGGTCTTCTAATAATACACTGCACTTCCTTGTGAGAGTAGCCATAAAAAGTGCTTTTTCAGCATTAAAATTGTATGTTCTTGAACGACCACATGCACAATTTCACCATTCACCAAGAGTCATATCACCATTAGAACGAAGTGCCATTCTTTCTTATTTTAGATAGAGAGCGCTGTTAGACTGAAATAAAGACTATTACAATCCTAATTTAAATCATTCGACTTTCTACAAGGACATTGTTTATATTTTTTAATATTTATTTAAAAATAGCATGTTTGATTATGATTTAATATAATTATACATCAGATATTAATATTACATCTAATCTTTTTATAAATAAATAACTTGGACAATTATAAACAAATTAATTCAGGATTACATTTAGTGAAAATTACCACGAGTCCATGGGTTGGTAATTTATTTATCGCAAAATGTAGCACTGAATGTTTGTATCAGTATGTCCTTTAAGTAATTTTTCTTAAGTTTTTTATATTAATTTAGCTGTCAATGATCATTCCTCCTTTTTAATGACATATCTTAATGTATTTATTTATGCTGTCACTCCATAATCAAACATTTTCAGTATAAGAAATGTTAATTGATCATGACTGAGTGTTGTGCATTGTGTTATTGTATTGTAGAAATAATAATAATAATATATGATCATTAAAAATGTTGCCTTTGCTACTAACTGAAATAAGTGTAAGTACTACAATTACTAAAACTCAAATAAAATGTTAAGCTACAAAGAAATATTTTAAAAATAAAAATGGCTAAAACACTAGAAAATAGCATGTATTGTATAAAATATTTTTGGTGTAATAACTTTCTAATTGGTATTTATATATATTTTATTGTTAACAAATAAATTATTTCAGGATTACATTTTTGAAAATTGGGTCCATGAATCAAGAGTTTTTGTACCAATAGGTTCTGTATTTAATTGTCTAAACCTTTTTATTATTTGTTGTTATTCATGATTATTTATTTATTTAGTCTATCATTTTGTAGTATACTATCTATTACAAAATGTAGTATACTTTTTGAATAAATATGCCTAGGTCCCGTGTTTATTTTTTCTAAAACTTTTTTCTTTTTCATTTTGTCATTCAGGATTGTTCATTTTTTATTTACTTTCACAAAATGTATTAGGCCTACTGGCTTTTTGTAGGATATTAATTATGTCTCCTGTTTATTTTTTTTCTAAACTTTTGATTTAGTATTTATTTTGCTATTTATGATTATTCATTCATTAGCTATACTAACATTTTAATATATATATATGTGTGTGTGTGTGTGTGTGTGTGTATAATATAGGCCTATATATATATATATATATATATATATATACAGGTCCTTCTCAAAAAATTAGCATATTGTGATAAAGTTCATTATTTTCCATAATGTAATGATAAAAATTAAACTTTCATATATTTTAGATTCATTGCACACCAACTGAAATATTTCAGTTATTTTATTGTTTTAATACTGATGATTTTGGCATACAGCTCATGAAAACCCAAAATTCCTATCTAAAAAAATTAGCATATTTCATCCGACCAATAAAAGAAGTGTTTTTAATACAAAAAAAGTCAACCTTCAAATAATTATGTTCAGTTATGCACTCAATACTTGGTCGGCAATCCTTTTGCAGAAATGACTGCTTCAATGCGGCGTGGCATGGAGACAATCAGCCTGTGGCACTGCTGAGGTGTTATGGAGGCCCAGGATGCTTCGATAGCGGCCTTAAGCTCATCCAGAGTGTTGGGTCTTGCGTCTCTCAACTTTCTCTTCACAATATCCCACAGATTCTCTATGGGGTTCAGGTCAGGAGAGTTGGCAGGCCAATTGAGCACAGTAATACCATGGTCAGTAAACCATTTACCAGTGGTTTTGGCACTGTGAGTAGGTGCCAGGTCGTGCTGAAAAATGAAATCTTCATCTCCATAAAGCTTTTCAGCAGATGAAAGCATGAAGTGCTCCAAAATCTCCTGATAGCTAGCTGCATTGACCCTGCCCTTGATAAAACACAGTGGACCAACACCAGCAGCTGACATGGCACCCCAGACCATCACTGACTGTGGGTACTTGACACTGGACTTCAGCCATTTTGGCATTTCCTTCTTCCCAGTCTTCCTCCAGACTCTGGCACCTTTATTTCCGAATGACATGCAAAATTTGCTTTCATCCGAAAAAAGTACTTTGGACCACTGAGCAACAGTCCAGTGCTGCTTCTCTGTAGCCCAGGTCAGGCGCTTCTGCCGCTGTTTCTGGTTCAAAAGTGGCTTGACCTGGGGAATGCGGCACCTGTAGCCCATTTCCTGCACACGCCTGTGCACGGTGGCTCTGGATGTTTCTACTCCAGACTCAGTCCACTGCTTCCGCAGGTCCCCCAAGGTCTGGAATCGGTCCTTCTCCACAATCTTCCTCAGGGTCCGGTCACCTCTTCTCGTTGTGCAGCGTTTTTTGCCACACTTTTTCGTTCCCACTGAGGTGCCTTGATACAGCACTCTGGGAACAGCCTATTTGTTCAGAAATTTTGGGGGCTTGAGGGTGTCAATGATGGCCTTCTGGACAGCAGTCAGGTCGGCAGTCTTACCCATGATTGCGGTTTTGAGTAATGAAACAGGCTGGGAGTTTTTAAAAGCCTCAGGAATCTTTTGCAGGTGTTTAGAGTTAATTAGTTGATTCAGATGATTAGGTTAATAGCTCGTTTAGAGAACCTTCTCATGATATGCTAATTTTTTTAGATAGGAATTTGGGGTTTTCATGAGCTGTATGCCAAAATCATCAGTATTAAAACAATAAAAGACCTGAAATATTTCAGTTGGTTTGCAATGAATCTAAAATATATGAAAGTTAAATTTTTATGATTACATTATGGAAAATAATGAACTTTATCACAATATGCTAATTTTTTGAGAAGGACCTGTATGTGTGTGTGTGTGTGTGTGTGTGTGTGTGTGTGTGTGTGTGTGCATCTAGCGCTTTGAGTCTGAGAAAGGCACATTACAAAGAAAATGTAATATATATATATATATATATATATATATATTCGAAAGCACACGGAGCCGTCTCTGCTCTCGCGGTATTTGATGTCATACACAGATCGGTCACACCTGTGGCGCGTGTGGCACAGGAGGTGATAAATACAGCTGAGGTTGTGATTGACAGGCTGCTGCTGTGACTGAGTGTCGACAGGCCTCACACCGAGAGCACTGGAGGAGTTTGACCGAATCTGAATCAACAGAATGGGCAAAGTTCACTTTTATGCCGTCTGGTCCTTACGTGAAGCACCTCGTCAGTTTATACGGTGGGCGCTTTCATTTGATCCACTAGCCTATATGACCTAATATTAATGTTGTGCAGCAGGTTGCAATTAAACAAACATGAAGGGGTTTAGGGTCTCACAATTTTACAGCAATGACTATTTCTCAGGGTGGAAATGTTTTTATTACAAAAAAAAATCATTATTACTGATTAAAGGAAGCGTTCACCAACAAATGAAAATTATGTCATTTTAGTCATCCTCACGCTGTTCCAAACAATTATTTCTCATTTCTTTTTTCTGCTGAACACAAAATATATTTAGAAGAATATAGGTAACCAAGCAGTTGGTCAGGCCCCATTTACTTCCATGGTATCGTTTTTCTACAGCCTACCATGTAAGTCAATGGGGCTCATCAACTGTTCACAACATTCTTCAAAATAATATCTTTTGTGTTCAGCAGAAGACAGGAGGAAGCAACATCAAAAATCCCTGTCACTCGCTCACATGATCACACCAATTGCAAACCACAGCCATCCAACATTTCAATCAGTTCCCCATGGACAAAATCAAGTCCCATCCATTCGAATATAGTAGTCTAAACCGTAGGGACAAAAAAGACAATTACAACTTCGGTGTTATGCCGACTTTATATAGTTGAGATGTCTTTGAATGTATGCCAGTGTAGTTTAAATGGACATGTTTGTTTAGGACTTTGTAATAAAATGTCATTATTTAAAGATGGTTTTTGAAACCAATATAAACACTGCTAGAGTAACAAAGCATTTATACAGTAGTTAGTATAATTGTGGATCTAGCCCTTGTGACACCTTCCTGTATGAAAACCTTTTTCTTTCATTTACCCCATTTAGGAATATCAACCGTACGATGTACCAGGTTCAGATGCCTTTACCTTTACCGAAGCAGCTGATAGTATTTGGTTTAGGGGAATGGTCATCCTTCACCAGTGACACTGAGATCTCTGTGGAGGTTCTGCTGGGTCCAGAGGTCAAATCACAGGTCATCGGGACTCTTTCACCTCACTCCAGGCAAGTACAGTGAACATTCTCATTATAGTAGTGCCCTGCGGTAAATCAATCGGTCTAAATCCATCCCGATATTATTGTTAAAACTATTAAAAATTGTTTTCAGTAAATGAAATGGAGGTGAAATAAAATATAAAAAATCAGACAAACTTATGACACTAAAAAAAGTGGCAACTTGGCCATGGAATCTAAGTGAAATGGTTCTAAAATGACTAAAACTGAAAAAAAAAGAAGAATTATAGCTACATAGAAATATAAACAACAAAAATAATGCAATTGACAAAAGCACATACATTTTCTAAAACTGCAAATGAAAGCTTTTATTTTAAAATGAACTCAATAAGTTAGGCAATAAAAAGAACACACCAAGTGCCCTGCTACTGGGACACTGACCGTTAACAGTCTACGTTTTGTCTGGGAAACTTTATCTGTGAAGGTGTCTGATCTGGCAAGGAGTTTGGACTCCTGAACTCCTCACTGAAGCCACACAGAGAGGCAGGAGAGGAGTTTATGCCAAAGTCTTGCTCAGCATCACTGGACAGGTATATAACCTCTTCTCTCACTGATGCAGATTGTCTTGTTTTTTGCCCTTGTTGGAAACTTTTCCTTCAGAGACCAGGAGACGTTGGGATATCTTTCAAAGCAGTTGTTTACTCTTTATTGAGGACTTTGCTGTTGCAATTCTGTAGTCATCCAAGTCTAACTAAGGCAGTATACATTGTAGTTTTATACCTTTCAAGGGGGAGGGATTTACATATAGGTGGAGACAATCTTGAACAAAGCATGTAAATGTAAGTACAGGAATCAGCACGTTACCGGAAATTCCCTAACCCTGATCTTCATCAGCATAACAGTGTGATTCAAATGTAAATATTCTAATCCAATCAGCCGGATTATTCAACGACTGGGACAGGGGCTCCGAGAGCCATTAGAACAAAGGGTGAGAGTCTCAGTAATCTGACTCATTTAACTTACAATAGAGAAAACAGGACTGGCAATGAATCATTTATACTTCAAATGCTAAATTCAGTATTGAATTGTTGTATTGGAACCTAAATTAAACATTTAATACATTTGTAACACCACACCCTTCTCATCCATCCTTTACAAACTTCTTAGATGTTGTTAACCATATATTATAAACAATATGTCGAGATCATGATCAAATTTACGTCGATAACTGATGATGAGCTCTGGACATTTTTACTCCATATGGATTAATCTAACAGCCAATCACACAGCAGAAATAAACATGACAAAAGCCAGTCAGTGCATGTCGCTTTCGTCTGATACACAAACCCACACACGTGACGCTCATTTTCTGCATTCAATACATGAGGACATGAACTTCATCTCCAGAGCATCTTCATCTCTCAAGCTTTTCACCATTGCTTTTGAGAAAAACTACCGTCAAAATACACACTGAAACTGAAACTAAACCGGAAAAATCTTCTCGACAAACCGTCAAAATAGAAGATTCAACGATTCAATTTCGATTCAACATGTTGAATCGGCAGGTGTGATGAAGTGTTGGGTCCCACTGAAGTTTTGGGTCCCAGCTTAGGACCCAAGCAATCCGATTGGTTCAAAGCAAGTTTTATGGGTAATCGCTTTAGTGCCTGGTTACAAATCAGACAAAATCACTTTATTATAGAAGATGTTTGAACTACATTATAACGAGTCCTTAATGTCTTTTAACTTATATGTTTCATATACTAGTATATAACCGAAGCTATAGATTGTGAATTTAAACATTTTTCGTTCTTAGTGTTTTTTTAGTTAGTTTACATAGTAGCATAGCATGCAGCTATCCGATGAGCGTGCTAGCTGAGCTTATACTGCCTTAACGTATTCACAGTAATTCGTAATGAAATTATAATTGCCATTATTTTTATCGGAATAATCAGCGCAATATGTGGTACAAATTTTGTTATTAAAAGAACCATGTAGTTATCGTGAGAACAGATTTAGATCAGGCATACTACTGGCATACTAATGGGGTCCTAAGCTGGGACCAATCACTTCAGTGGGACCCAACAGTTCAGTGGGACCCAACACTTCACCACACCTGAAAAAAAGCCAACGAGGACCAATTTCAGCCGACGGTGCGGAACACTGAGAAAACTTAGTCGGCCGACGCACAAAAACTGCCCGACGGCCGCCGGTCGGCTTGGTGTGTCCCGGGCTTTAAAAGCATGATTACATTAAGTTTATATACATTTATATTAAATCGTAAAACACAGAATCCCCCCAAAAATAAAATGGATTTGAAGTTTTGCTGATTATACTTCCTATTCTTTTGTTTGCCGCCTCCAGTAACTCTGAAATGTCACTTCATCATTGTGTATCAGACATTGACACCTTGTGGAATAAAGGTGAATTGCACTTATTCAGTCAAAGATTCAATTATTGTTGTGCAGAAAAAATATACTTGCATTGTTACACACCTCGGGTCGTTAGCGATACTATTTTTAACAAAAAAATGAATGGGAAAATGGGCATTCTTTTATAATTTTATATATTTTTTCTTATATTGTTTATAATGAATTGATTGAGGAATACTAAGAAGGTTGATAACTTTAAAAAAAGAATGAGGAGGGGGGTGGTGAATGACGTCCGGGGCCACTTAAGACCCAAGGTATGCATTTTAGGGTTAAAGGTAAACGAATATCGTGATAAATATCGATATTGTATGATATATTTGGCCATATCGCCCAGCCCTATTTGAAGATGAGATCCAGTTTTGCCAGCAGCACTCCACGAGTGAGGACGACACGTCTAGCGCTGAACCACTCCTCCAATCCCTCCAGCACCCTTCTCAGCAGCGGAGAGAGTCATGATGTGAGTCATGCTTTACTGAAGACTTAAGAGAAATGATCCATTCATTGTTCTTCAGTGGATTACAAGGTCATTTCTAACTGAACCAGTCATCAGATTTCAGAATTTTTAGACATAAGGTTTATAAAAACACCTTGAGACATGACTTGTGATGAAGCGAATACACAAAAGAATGACTTCTTGCATTTCTATGAAGATCACCCAGAGATCACCTCCCGAGGGAAGCGTCAGCTGTGCGGAGCTGGGCAAAAGCAAAATAGAGACACAGGAAAACACACTACTCAATGTTCAGGGTGTGTGGCCAATGGTAAGGAAGGAGTCATCCACAAACTAGTTCTTCAGCAAGTAGATCTTCTCCAGGCAGCGAGAGTCTCAAATGTTTAAACTTGCTGTGTCTTTGTGTGGTTTTGAAGGATAAAACTCCAAGACGCTCCATTATAGGAATAAAGGGGAATGTTTGGAGTTCTGAAGAACCGGAAAGCCCTTGGGATCCAAACCGAGTTTCAAGCCCGAAGAAACGCAAACTGTGTAAAATGTCTGCAATAGATTTAGAGGACGAGACGACCGTCAAACGTGTGAAGAGTTGCACGGCTGGTAAAGGCTCATTCCTCTGCTCAAATGAAATATCACTAATGTTTATTTACACACTTGGAATTTTTAATGTTACATTGTGATAGTTTCAGAATTTCTTATTGATATAACTATTGAAATGATGGCATAGTTTATATTTTTATTACATAAACTGTAAATCTTTTGTTTCACGAGAACCCAAATGTGTGTATTTTGAAATATTATAATATGTTGACATTTTGAAAAGAAAATTACATGTTTAACTGTCATTTTGTATGTTTAACTGTCAATAATTACTGGTGATTGCCAAGGTAAGATATTGCCCATGAAAAGTACAATAAAAACACTGTGTAATTTTCTAGTCTTTTGATTTTATTTTATTTTTCAATTCCCTTGTAATTGGTAGAAAGTGACCATGAGAATGGCCTCAGCTGCTGACATGGCGTTAAAATCTCAAAACCCCTCACCCTAGTGTTTTATTTATTTCTCAGACTGTCCATCAAAGCGCTGGAACCACGCAATGTGTTTGAGTGATCCTGAAACGGCCATTCTGATTGGTGGAGAGGCTGATGACCCGCCAAATTGTAAAGACTCTATATGGAAACTGGAGATTGGTACGTTAAACAGTAAATCTATCGATGTACCAGTAATTTTTTTTTTTTTTTTTTTTACAAATGTTTATTACTATTATGTTAGCATTATTATTATATAGAATTATTAACTTATTTCTAAATTAACTAAGTTTCTTACCACAAAGGGAAAAATTTCGAAAGTTTCCTTTACGTATAGTTTGTATTTGGTTTATATTAATTGGAGAATATATATATTTTTAAATATAATTTGTTTAAATCCTATAAATATTATTGTATACAATTATTAATTTAATATTTATTTCAATATTTAATGAATTAAATTGTTTCATACTAATAACGGCAATGTACCTTTAACATACCTTTAATGGTAATAATTCTCAGACAATGATTTCTGGTTCCCCATGGACGTTGCATCATCTGAGGTCCGTCCACCAAGCTCACGAGGTCACTCTGCAACCTTTGATCCTGAGTCTAAAGTCATCTATGTGTACGGTGGTCTGAGCGACGGCCAGCGGTACAGTGATGTTTATGTTCTTGACACTATAACATGGAAGTGGAAGCTTGTTTCTGTGAGTATTGGATCATTTATTTCAGTACTTAACAGACAATTCATTTCAGGTTCGTGTATGTTTTGTCTAACATGATCATTCGGTTTCTGCATACTGTGTGTCACTTTTGGGTTCGGATAGGCGAAGGGAAATATCCCGTCATTGGCATACCACAGTGGCACAGTCTATAAGAAGGAGTTGTATGTATTTGGAGGGCTGCAGCCCAGCCGATGTCCTGAAGGCAAGGATTGCAGTAACGCATTATACATCTTCAACCCAGAACATGGTCTGTGGTATCAACCGATTGTGGAGGGTGACCGTCCTCTGCCCAGGTTTGGGTAAGTAGTTAACTTTCTCTTTTTCTTTCTTCCTCTTGCATCTTCCTAATCTTCATAAAAGTAGTCCATACAACATTCAGTGACTTGGGAACCTATGGAAGCTTGTTTCCGTCATGGAAAAAAAAATAAAAAAGGTCATTTTGAATTATCTCACAATTTTGAGTTTCTTGTAACAGCGAGTTTGTATCCTACAATTCATACGTCACAATCAGAATTGCAAGGTATAAACTTGCAATTACAAGCTATAAAGTGTGAATAGTGAGAAATAAATGAAGAAAAATAGTTAGATAAAGAGTTTATTTCTTGCTATTTTGACTTCTTACAATTGTGAGTAGTCCCAGTAACCTTTTTTTTTTTCATTCTGTGGTGGAAACAAGCTTCCATGGGAACTGGATCAGTCTGATTTATCCTACTTTTTCCACATACAGTATGCTCACATAAAGCGATATACTACAGTATATAGCACATCTCAACTGCCTGATTGTTTATATAGCAGCAAAATACATCACTAGGCAATAATGTAGTGTATATTTTGCAGCGATATAAACAATCAAGCTGTTGAGATTTGCTAAAGACCTCAGTCAGGTTAGATGCCATATTGAATTAAAATGGATAGTTAAATTGTCATAATTTACTCACCCTCAAGTTGTTCCAAACCTGTACGAGTTTCTTTCTTCTGTTGAAAACAAAATATATTTTGAAGAATGTTGGAAACCAGACAGTTGATGGTAGCCATTGACTTCCATAGTAGGAAAAAAGAAATACTACGGACGTCAGTGGCTACCGTCAACTGTCTGATTAGCAACATTTTTCCAAATATATTTTGTTTTTAACAGAAGAAGGAAACTCATACAGGTTTGGAACAACTTGAGGGTGAGTAAATGATGACAGCATTTACATTTTTGGGTGAGTTTTTAGCCTAAGATTTTAGTCCATTTATTTGAACTATAATTTCTCCTAATTGTTTGTTGATGTTTATATCAGGCACTCCAACACGTTGCTGTCCAACAAGATGATCATTTTTGGTGGGAGAAAAACCGCAACCTACCTCAATGATCTTCACATCCTGGATCTTGGTAATGACCCAGAGCACATGGGTATCTTCGGGTATTCATTATCTGCTGTTGTTCATATTATCCCAGTCTCGAATACTAAGTCTTTTCTTTCTTGTGGAAAAGGCTTCATGGAATACACTGCTGTAAAGTACGAAAACATGCCACCATTGGCCCGTGGGTAAGACTTTAAATTATGAATGCTCTTCAGACCATCACAACTTATTTTTAAAGAACTTTAGAATACGTTGATGACAAAAAATGTATAAATAAAGTAAATTTCCTTTTTGAACAGAGTAGGCTTGTGTGCTGTGCATGTGTATTGAAGTAAAGACTTTTTTTTTTGTACTTGATTCAACTGGGCAGGTTTCACGCTGCTCTACCCGTGTCTGACAACAGGGTCCTGATCAGCGGAGGCTGCAGTGCTATAGGAGCCCTACAGGACCTCCATCTCTTTAACATAGGTCTGTCATTCCCTAATTGACTACATGAAGTACTATACAAATACTATACAAAAAAAAGTCACTGTTTGGATCACTGTTGACACTTCAGTCAAGATCTTGTATTGACAATGCAAGAGTCCAGCGCTCTGTAAAGTCTCCTCCAGCACATCCCAAAGACTTTCAATTTATTTAAGGTCTGGACTCAGAAGAGCCAATTCATGTGTGAAAATAATTCTTCATGCTCCTCACAACCATTCTTTAACAATTTGAGCCTGATGAATCTTGACATTGTCATCCTGGAATATGGCCATGATGTGTCTTAATACATTATTGTTTTAGAAATGAAAAACTGCACACTCCAATTAGGGTTAGAAGAACTGTTGCCAAACATATAACATGCTAGAAACATAATCACTGCAATACTGATCCAATCATAGACTTAATATTTGCATATTTAAATCCAAACAGCGACTTGTTTTCGTCTGGGAAGTGTATATCTAATTAAAGTTTAAATACCTTAAAGTACCAACCAATTGTGAATTGTTTTTAACACTTTTTTTAAAGGTAAAGCGGTAAAAACCCCCGCATTGTTTTGTTTGTACTTCGTGACTGTGCGGATGAATATGTTTTTTCTACCGCTCTTAAAACATTCACTACTAGGCTTAAGAGATATAATCAATTTAGATGGCGAGGATCTCAAGCTGACTAGCTGAAGCCGATACTGTAGCTTTTACCCATTAATAAACAATATTTCCTTGAAAATAAGTTCCAGCACAGAGCTACTACAACCATAATGAAATGCCCTCTCACATTACATAATGCTTTACAATCAACTCTGTTAGAGAGCTGCAGTACATATGGCAATTTCTGTTCAATAATTTCAAATCCCTCAGTTCTCGCCATCTCGGAAAAGCCAAGCCAATGATGATTCTTCTTTTATTACGAGCTCTGTCACGTTCTCTTTTTGCCAGCAGACTTAAAGTACTACTGATGCTCAGATGGAAATATATATACATTTTTCAAAAAAGTATTGTCCAGATCTCCGTCGGACCTCTTGTAACTTGAATTGAATACCCCTGATATAGATGGTCTCAAAGCTAACAGACATGGGCCAGATGTCCCAAATCATTGATTGGTTCTTTACAAGGCTTTACCGTTATTAGTTTGAAAGGTTTGATCTAAAATGATGCGTGTTTGCAGATACCAGCTCGTGGACATCAGTGGTGTCTCCATTGCTTTGCTCTAAGCCTCGCGCAGGCCACAGTCTGCTAAGCCTGGCTTTATCTTCAGACCCGAGGGATGCAAGCGATCGGCGTCATGGCAACAGCCTCTCTCTCCAGTGTAACATCCTAGCGTTTGGAGGGTCCGACTGTTCAGGAACATTTTATAATGACACCATTAAATGCACGGTTGAACTCCGTGTTTAGGATCAGGGACTACAGGATTTTTTTTTCTTCTAAGAAATGAATGTAGGGTTTTACAGGAACGTAATGTAAAAAAGTTAAATATAAGAAGCACTTTTATCGTTTTTTTTTTTTTTTAAATGTTGCATGTTGCAGTTTTAGCGTGAACAGCTGTTTTACAGCTACTGTTTTTATAATCTCCTTCAAAGCAAGCAAAGGCTTCACTCTCACTTACATGTGTAGTTCAGATTTGTATCCAGTACATTCAGAGACTCGATGTATTTTTGTGCAATAAATGTTTTCTCTTATTTTGCACGTATTTTACACGTTTTCACGTTTGTATTTTTGTCCAGTTTGACGTTGTACTCGCACGTTTTCCTTTAAGTCATTGGCATGTACAGCTCATCTCTTGTGCATGGATGTCTGAAAATTACTAAAAGCAAATCTAGACTTTTCACCAAAGCAATAAATGCAGTGCTTTGCGAAAAAAGAATCTGAACTGCCTTAACTTTTTTTAATGAAGAGTCTCACAACTGTTTTTGTGTTTCACAAAAAGCGATTTATTTATTTCATTATGGATCATTTAGAAAGTTATGCCTGCAAATCATCAGGTGTGTCAGGCTGATGTGATGGATGACTGGCTTTGAAAGCATCGATCTCAATTAAGGTCTGGTTTAATCGTCTGATAGTAGGGAACTGGGACATATCCACCTTGAACCTAAAGGATGGTAGAATTTACATTAGTGTTTGTTTAGCAAAACTCTGAAGTGCAACAGTGTCCGCCCACTTTTTTTTAGTTGCATTGGTCCAGGAAGTATTTTTTTCCATTAATTTCTCACATAGGGATTTAAAAAAAATCTTTGATAAAGCGCTATAGCCATGATCCAAGTCCATCAGCTACGAGTTGAATAAGAAACATTACACACTTTGATTTGAAGCAACAACAAAAAAATTGAAAATCTGATAAAAAGACGGGCACAAGATAGTTTTAACAGCTTTAGTGAGGTAAAGAACTAATATCACATGAAGCATTGTGAACAGCATAATCGAATTAAAAACGATGGAGAAATATAAAACTTCAGTGAGGCAGTGCCTCAAATAATTGGTTTAGAAAATAAAACCATGCATACATTACAATATGGCGTTAATGGAAAGTAATTAAAAGGCAAGTAAACAACTGCAAAAAATAGCAGTGATATCACGTCAAAATCAAACTTGAAATGGACTAAAAACATGATTACTGTGGGGTTTTCTTAGTGATCAATCAGCTGGGTGAAACTGAAGGTCCATGTTCGTCTTTGAGCAGTTTACTGAGCTGGATGACCGATGAAAATAAGTTGACTTAAGAACAGCTGAACATCAGTTGAAATATAAAATGTTTAAATTGTTGCCTTTAGTTATTATTTTAGATGTAATAATGCTTAAAAACACTAACCTAAGATTTTTACTTGGTTTTAATAAATAGAACATTAATAACATTGTCAATGTAAAAATACAAAACAGAATTATATTTGGTCTCTTTTGAATGTAAAGTTTAACCAGGAAAATTTGACAGCATTCAATGTAACTGGGACATGAATTTATGTTTGATTTATAAAACATTTAAGTTTGCCACATCATTTCAGAATGCCACTACATATATATATATATATATATATATATATATATATATATATATATATATATATATATATATACACTCCTGAACAAAATCTTAAGACCGGGGGAAACATTGCAAGTATTCACATTTTGTGCTGGTGGATCATAACCGGGTTGTAAGTACTGCTTCAAAATGCCAAAAGAAGAAACAGGAGCAAGAGACAAAAAATAGAGAGTGGGCAATTTATTGAAAACTGCATTTCAACTTAAACAGGCTGTTCATCAGCTGATCAAAAGTTTAAGACCATAGCCCAAAAATAAACCTACAATAGAACTAAAAGTGTCAAAAAAGGACTCAGTAGTGAGTAGCCCCACCGTTCTTGTTGATCACTTCAAACACTCGTTTCGGCATGCTTGATGCGACTGTTCCCAGGAGGCTGCTGGGAACGTTGCTCCATGTGGTGAAGATGGCTTCACGAAGGGCATCCACGGTCTGGAACTGACGTCCGTTTTTGTAAACTTCCCTTGCCATCCATCCCCAAATGTTCTCAATGGGATTTAGATCAGGAGAACACGCAGGATGGTCCAAAAGAGCAACGTTATTCTCCTGGAAGAAGTCCTTCGTCAGGCGGGCGTTGTGAATTGCAGCGTTGTCCTGTTGAAAGACCCAGTCATTACCGCACAGACGGGGGCCCTCAGTCGAGAGGGATGCCCCCGCTGCAACATGTCCACATAGCCAGTCGCCGTTTGACGCCCCTGGACAACCTGAAGCTCCATTTTCCCTTTGAAGGAAAAAGCACCCCAAATCATGATGGAGCCTCCTCCACTGTGCCGCGTAGAAAACATCTCCGGTGGGATCTCCTTGTCATGCCAGTAACGTTGGAAGCCATCAGGACCGTCCAGGTTAAATTTTTTCTCGTCAGAGAATAAAACTTTCTTCCACCTTTCAATGTCCCATGTTTGGTGCTCCCTTGCAAATTCCAAACGGTCAAGTTTGTGACGTGGGAGGAGACGTGGCCTTTGAAGACGTTTTTTGTTCTTGAAGCCCTTCTCTCGCAGATGACGTCTTATGGTTATTGGGCTACAGTCAGCATCAGTAAGTGCCTTAATTTGGGTCGAGGATCGACCTGTGTCTTGACGGACAACCCGTCGGATCCTGCGGCTCAGTGCAGGTGAAATTTTTTTGGGTCTACCACTTGACTTTTTTGTCCCATAACTCTCAGGATCTTTTAAGAAATGTAAAATGACTGTCTTACTGCGTCCAACCTTGGCAGCGATGGCGCGTTGCGAGAGGCCTTGCTTGTGCAGTTCAACAATCCTGCCACGTTCAAAGAGAGAAAGCCTTTTTGCCTTTGCCATCAGGAGATCATGACAGTGTGACTGCCAGAAGATCAATGACACGAAAGCCATATGTTTGTGCAGATTTTACCTTTTTATGCCTATGGTCTTAAACTTTTGATCAGCTGATGAACAGCCTGTTTAAGTTTAAATGCAGTTTTCAATAAATTGCCCACTCTCTATTTTTTGTCTCTTGCTCCTGTTTCTTCTTTTGGCATTTTGAAGCAGTACTTACAACCCGGTTATGATCGACCAGCACGAAATGCGAATACTTGCAATGTTTCCCCCGGTCTTAAGATTTTGTTCAGGAGTGTATATATATATATATATATATATATATATATATATATATATATATATATATATATACACAATATATTTTACTTTTATTGCAAAATATGTATATATATATTCAAATATTTGTTTATTTGTAAATATAAGTATTTTGGGAGTATAGGAAGACTGTTTTAAAGAGGTTACATCATTCTTTCGCAGTGCTTCATGGGAAAGGGATCTTTTGGTACGTTTTGCTTGTTTCAACTGTCTGATTGGAGGAATGTTCTGTACAGCATCATGGTTAATGTAGTTTTTCACCACGAATTCAGCTGTTAAACATGATTATCTTAAAACGAATTTGAAATAATGCAGGCTAACAGCTTATAGTAGCTCACAGTGGGGCTGTCTTTACAGGTTTATAATTTATCATTAAAAATCATTTTCCCTATGGAGAAACTGAATGGAGTTTTTACTTCCGGAACCCGACCGCTTCACTCTATAATGTTAGCTTTAAAGAGACATGTTTTACCTTTCAGCGTTGTAGACTTGAGGCACAAGACAAATATCTGCCATGGATATCTAGAGGACGAACAGTGTAATAACGCCATTATATCAACGCACATTAAAGTTGAATTTATAATTATCATACATCACTGTTTAAAAGTGTGGGGTCTGTAAGATTTAAAAAATTATATTTAAACACATTAAAACAGGTATTTTAAATTGTATTAATATGTCACATTATTATGGGCTTTACAGTATTTTTAATCAAATAAATGCAGGCTTGGTGAGCATAAGAGACTTCTTACAAAAACTTTAAAAATCTTACCAACCCCAAAGATTTGAATGTATAATATACTGATATAGATTTCTTTTGATTACATTTGGTAAAGTATTATTACCTCATCACCCACACAGTATTTTCCTGCTGTCTGCTTCAGGATAGGCTCCAGAGCTTCAAATAACACACACAATAACATTCCGTTATACAATTAAAGCAATTAGTTAGCATGTTAGGACAGTAATTGGATCAAAGATAAAAACAAATAACCCGACAGCAAAATGTCACTGCATTTTAAAGCCCTTCATGAAAAAAACTCACCCTCGAATCCTCGGTTGATGAAATGTTGAGCCCACTGTACCTTCTCTGCTCCAATTTTCTGAATCACATACAGATTCTGAAATATAGCATCATTAAAAATAATGGGTCACCGAGGTTTTTAATGTAATGTTTGACTGACATTCTCTAAATAAAGCACTGATGCAAAATTCGCTTGTAGAGGATTAGTGTTAATTTATCTATGTGATTGGACATGATTTTTACCTCAAAGATGATTAAATGAGCGGAAACTTTTTGTTAAAGGAGCGACCTGGTAGTGATGGAAATATTATAGGGATTTGGGGTTGGGCGCTCTTTATTTATTTATTTATTTTTACATATGTGCACCTTTAAAGTCACTGAAATCAAAATGGACCATTCTTATTTTTCTATGGAATATTGCGGTATTTATAATGAATGATTTATCCATCCACATCATTATTCTTTTTTAAATTCATGTACCCTCATAATCTTTCATCAAAATAACTTCCCCTCCCTCTTGCAGCATCTCTTCTGTTCTCTGATGACACGTTTACTGGCGTGAGGGCGGGATCAACCTGTCACTCACATGACATCACAGCAATAACAAACCACAACCATCCAATCGATTTTCCATGAACAAAATCAAGCCCCGCCCTACATTTTTTCTTTTTCAAAAAGCCGTTTCACTCAGATATACATCACATTAGAGAAGAAAAACGTCCATTTCATGCCGACTTTAAAAAATGATGCCATGTCTCACACTCTCACACACCTGTAGGGGCTGGATCCCTGATGCGATGATGTCACAAATGATGCGGACGTGAGCTCGCTGCTTTGGGTCTGCAGGCAGGAGGCGGGGCTGTGGCCGAGTTTCCTCAATGTACTGGATAATGGCCAACTGTGTTGTTAAATAACAAATCAATGTTAACATAAAATGATATCATTTCTGTGTGCTACAAAGCAGGAGAATCCATGTTCTTACCGACTGAGACAAGGTGATGCCATCGATGGTGACTGCAGGAACTTGCTGCATTGGATTTATTGCCTTAAACTGATCTGTGAGCTTGTGAAGAAGATTACTCCGTTAATAAGAGAATTGAGTTAGTGCCAACATGGAATGTTATAGATCAGAGGCTTTCAATCTTTTAGAGGCCAAGGACCACTATACAGTATATGATCATCCTCGTGAGGGACCTCCATCCTAAAATTGAATCCAATTTCCAACATTTACTTATTTATTTAAAACACATCTAATCTATATTCATCTAATTTGTATTATTTAATTCAATTTTAATTCCTTCATTTGAATATATTTAATTCGTTTAATCTTTATTTTTAAATTATATCTCTAAAATTCTGCACGGACCACCTAGCACTCACATGCGGTCCCCGGACCCCCGTTTGAAAGCCCCGGCCTGTATAGATAACGCTAGACAAATATTAACAATCCAGAGCAGAGATTTCTGCAGTTTACCTGTTGCCCACCGTCCTTGATGAGATTTACTGGTTTTTGCTCATATTCAATGCCTTTCAATGCAAACGCTAGGAATATTTAAAAACACATTAGAGTAAACTAACATTTGAAATATGCAGAAATAGATTCAAGTAATAGAATTAACTGATGTCTTCAAGACTCACCTATCCGGACTCTCCAAGAGCAAGAACTCCTATAGTATCCATAAAGAACAGGCTAGAACATTAAAAACACAGCAGTCAAATAATGCATTATAAACAATAACTTAATTTAAGATAAGCAACAACATATTTAAACCTTCGCTTGTGTCTCCATGGTATTCATATATCAGTTCTGCAACTACTGAAACTATACGAGAAAAAAACTACTACTACTTGGTCAACCAATGAGATGCAGCACCAAAAATCCTCCTCCTGGCTGAGGTTTTTGTGACTTAGCAACAACTTCAATGGACTTCGGAAGACATCTGGAAATGCGTGTGCGTTTAGATGTCTATCATCTCCCATCTGCAATGTTCATCCAACCATACGGGATTTGTGCGTTTACCTTGATTACACGTGTAGCCGATGCACTCATATTAGATTGTTGGTTCCTGAAAAGAAAGGACTTTGTTTGAAAATCATTTATTGATGCTGGGTGGGTTCACAAACAGTCCTTCTTATGAACCGATTCTTTTTGAGGATTCAGTCTAAACGATTCGTGAACCGTTTAGGATGATTTTTTTTAATTGTTAACGATTTTTGGAATCATTCCTAATAAATATACCATCTTTACCATGGTAAAAATACCATTATTATTTCTTATATTGGAAGTCATATTCTTATTTGTGTTAGCAATATTTTTAACAAAAGTGTTTGAACAATAACAAACAAACATGTAATAAGATCTAATAAAATCCAAACTGTTTTCCACCAAAAAATTAACTTACAAATACCGCGCTGCATGACTCAAGTAAATCGTTTTTTAATATTAACCGTTCGAACGAGCCGAATCCTAAAACGATTCAGACTCCTCGATGCACTTTGTAGTTCAAAACAATGCATTTCTTTGATTTTGCCCTCAGAATAGAAAATACTACTAAGAGCAAAGTGACGTGGAGTAAATAAAATAACGATTAAAAATAACGTAGTTAAAAAAATTGTCGTATCACGCAAACTTGTCACATGTCTTTCTTTTGTGCAATTAATTGACGGGTTTAATACCCTATCACTTTCTATTCAACAGAGCCTAGCCTATGATATTTGTGTACGTCATCAAAGAAACGCCTCTCAACAAACGCGCACTGCTACTGGTGCATCATGTTACACGTCTAACCAATAGATTTCATGAATTTGGGGGGAGTATTTGGATTCGGCATATAATTGGCTATTTGAAGACTATGTTCCGCCCATTCTTAAAGTGACAGTAGGAAAGGCGATTCCTCTGCAGGCTGCAGGTCTCGGCGCACAACAGTCCTCTGGCGGGGGGTGGACACATATTAGGGGGGTGAATACAACATTAATCTACGAATTCCATCATGGCAGCGACATTAATGCGTTCCCTTGTAAAGAAGAGGGTAAGAAACACAAACAGCATTGCATTTTTTTACAACCATGCAAGTAGTATGAGTTTGACGTTACGCAACATCAACTTAGCGGTCAAACACCACGAGCAGATACTTTGTAAGTTAGCCACCCTGAAAGCAGTTCTATATAATGCAGCAAAAATGACTACAACATTGTCGTCTAATCGCCACAAAGTTATGACCTTTATTCTTATCAAATATAATTTCGCAACAGTTCACTTGGTCAAGTTCTTGGTCAAGTTCATATGCGCTAAGTGCTACTCGTGTTATCACAGTTCTAGAAAGCATTTGACTTCATGCATTAATCCTCGTTTAAGTTTGAGCTACAGTAAGTCTAAATCAATCATATTTGCTGCAAACAGAAAAGCGGCTTCTCTGTATTTAAAGAGATATTTGCATATCCACATTGATTAAAAGCTACATAACCCATTCGTTTTATTTCAGTGCTGATCTGTGCTTTCAATGAATCAGGTTAAGTGTAAGAGAGGTGCACAGCAGTTTTACTGTATATGAGGTTTAATATACTGAATGACATTATCAAATGAAGTTATCTTCCCAGAGACAATAGTGTAAATGAATGAAATACTGTTCTGCAGGTTCCTCTTCAGATGGGACGCATGTGCTACTCCTCCTCCTCTGTGGTAAGTTCATTGGGAATGTGAGCACATTTGTTCAATGGGTGTTTGGGCTCAAATGAAACAAGTGGATTAATAGAACGTTTGTCTGATATGTCAAATGCATTGGAGTCTAAAAAGTAGCGACCATGAGAGCCAAGCAGGCAATTTGATTGTGGAAATATTGCTCATGTATCTTATTGTTCTAGACCTTCAACCTATAGTAGTGTTCCATAAGCCTTTAACCTGTAGACAATGTAAACATCAAATTAAACTTTGTCTCATAATTTTAGAAAACCACCATACTTGTACTGAACCTTGTACTAACTAACACTCTGTATGACTCAGATCTGACAGTGACTCGAGAAATCAGTCTTTCATTCCAGACTTTTATTTCCCTCTATTGAGAGGAATAACACTAAAGTAGTCTTGTTATGTGTAAAGGCTGGAATACAGTACAGTACGCTCTTAAAAATAAAGGTTCCAAAAGGGTATTTTATAGTGATGCAATAGAAGAAACATTTTTTTATTGTGAAGAACACTTTTAAAAAAATCTAAAGACATTTTTTTGCCACTATAAAGAACATTTTGTTTTTGTGGATGTCAGTGCCAATAAAGAACCTTTATTTTTAAGAGTGTAGATGACTTAAAGAGATTTTAAAACACTAGGCATCATACACTTGCTGTAAATGATTACAGAGGAAAAACTGGACGACTGAGGATCACACACTCCAGACTTTGAAGATGTTCAAAACCAACTCGTGCAGAAACATGTGTTTTTTTGCTTGGTGATGCATGACAAAGGAAAACAATACATTCTAACATCAGCTTCAAATATCAAAATATTTGATATCCTCCGGCTGGATGGAATCATAGTCTGAAGTTATAAAGTCGAAGTCTGGGCGATAACCTGTGAAATCAATCAACTCCGATCTGTAGACTGACTCTGACTTTCAGCAACTAGCATCAAGTCAGAAATTGGTTACACTTTATTTTGATGGTCCACTGTAGACATTCTACTAACTTTGAAAGTAATTTGCAACTACATGTCAACTAACTCTAATTAGAGTATTAGTATTCTGTTAGGTTTGGGTTAGTAGAATATGTATTTGCAAAGTTATTTATAGTGAGTATAATGTATTTTGGGGAGCATCAAAATAAAGTGTTAGCAGATATTAAAAAGGACAGTCTACTAATACTCTAATGACTGCTAGTTCACATGTGGATGCAAAGTTACTGATAGTTTGTAGAATGTCTAAAGTGTTACCCAAAAGAATTTGGTCAAAAGTCATGTAGTGTATTCCAGCCTTAAGCTATTTTCTCATCTCTCACTTAAAAAAAAAACAAGCAAAACATACTAGTGTTGCTGCATCAAACCATTATGGTTATAAGTATGTTTTTGTTTTTATGAGTTGTGTGTTATGTTTGCTTTTTACACATACTTTTCTCTGTGTCCTTCCTCAGCCTACCACCAAGTTGTTCATTGATGGAAAGTTTGTAGAATCCAAGAGTCCAGAATGGTTGGACATTCACAATCCTGTAAGTTCACACTGTACTAGCAGACGTCTAATGATTTTGCTGAATTTACACTGGAAGAGATAATGTACTACACCAGTTTAATGGATTACATTCTTTGAGCACACTTAGGCCAAGTTAAAACCTATTAGATTAATGTGTTTAAATCACATGTGACTAAACTACACTGCACCAGCACTACTTAGTTATACCAGCAGTCAGTATATACTACAGATTCACTGATATTGTTTGGTGTTTTGAAAAGGAGTATTCACTGAGTATTACCAATGTGCAGAAGGAGCAATAGGGGAACCATTAAGCTTAGCCAGGTTCTTGAGCTTTGGTCTAATCTGCTTTACACCGTAGAAAACAGATGCTGATAATAATTGCTTTTTTGTTTCTTCACTCTGCATTTACACTCTATATTCTAGAAACTGAATAATATCACATTAGAGCAGTTTTTTTAGAGATAATTCTTGTATAATTCGATTGCTACGAATGAGTGAATCTCGTGTTAGAAAATAATAGTTGTTTTTCGATGTAATGTTAATGTTTGTAACAGCAAGAAAGCACAACCTTTGTAACCAAGCAGAATGACCTACTGTATCAGCACTTTGCATAAAAATGGGCACAGAACTTTATTTATAGATGCAATGTCTCTGTGATTAAATTATAATGCTTGTGCACTCCTCAGGCCACCAACGAGGTCATTGGTCGAGTGCCTAAGGCCACACAAGAGGAGATGTTGGCCGCCGCGGACTCGTGCTCACGGGCGTTCCATACCTGGTCCGAAACGTCCATCCTGGCCCGCCAGCAGATCTTCCTTCGCTATCAGCAGCTCATTAAAGACAATATTGTAAGTGACTGCTTCTCATCCTCAACCCCTTTGTTTTACTTTTGTTTTGATTTCCATATATTGTGATTATTATTTTGATTAATCGTTCTGCCCTACTGCCGGCTAAATGTATAATATGTGATTTGATTTGTGTTTCAGAAAGAGCTGGCCAAGTTGATAACCCTGGAGCAGGGTAAAACCCTGGCTGATGCTGAGGGCGATGTGTTCAGAGGACTGCGTGAGTCTCTTGTGACAATTCTTGAGCAAAATCTCTGTTCGTTAATTCCTGTCTGAATGTTTTAGTTAAGTCTGTAGAACATTAAACGGAATATTGGGTGTTATTTTCAACCTAATGACCATACGGCAGCTACTACAGACAATCATTTTGACTCATCCTTTATGATATGTTAAGCAAACATGATGCGTTTACAGTAAACAGCCTTATGAAGGAGGCTTAAGCACTACAAATGTGTGATAGAATACACTGTGAGTGTGTCCAGATATATCCAGTCTTTTAACTCCTGTCATGACCAGTGCGAAAATTAAACCGGCTTGTTATCCTCGCGGATCCTAATCGTCAATGGCTGTTTCCATCCACCTATTTTTATGCGCATTTTGGGATATTGCATAAAGAAATGCGCTAAACATAAAAAAATGTGCAAACATTTTGAAAAATGTGCAAACATCGAAAAATGTGCAAACATCCAGGCAAGTGTTTTGGAGCTGGTTGAAGCTTCACTCTGCAGGATGATAGGGATTTTAGGAATTATATTGGTAATACATAAGAAGTTTCCCTGTCCCCTGCAGTCCCAACTCAAAGGACAATTAATACTTTATTTTTGGATGAAGCATAAGATAATTCTTTCAAAAACATAATTTTTTGCCGACCCCAAACCCTTTAAACGATAGTGTCAGCTTCTAAACCTTCCTGATGCTTGCCTGCGAAGCTTCCATCATAAGTACATTTACTATAAAGATGTTTCCTTTTCTGTTATACACACTAAGAAATAAAACCGACAACATATCACATTACATAATAGTCATAAGGTTGAAAAAACCCTGTGATATTCCATTTTTGGTGCTATAGATGAGGTGTTGTTGGCTGTTAGGCCCAGAGAAAGTCTTTAGCCACATATCTGTTTGCACATTTTGTTTGTGTGCCTTCACTTTATTTACTTTATTTGTTTGTTGATCTTGCAGAGGTGGTGGAGCACACCTGTGGTATCACTTCTCTTATGCTGGGTGAGACCCTCCCCTCTATCACTAAAGACATGGACACGTACACATACCGGTTGCCCATAGGCGTATGTGCCGGTATCGCCCCCTTCAATTTCCCTGCCATGATTCCTCTGTGGATGTTCCCAATGGGCATGGTGTGCGGGAACACCTATTTAATGAAGCCCTCAGAGAGAGTGCCTGGCTGCACCATGTTGCTGGCCAAACTGCTGCAGGACGCCGGCGCTCCAGATGGAACATTAAACATAATCCACGGACAGCATGACGGTACAGAAAACTGCGCAGAAGGATTTCAATTTAGGCGGATTATGATTTAGATTATGTGTGCAGATAGCTAAATGATTTTTTTTTTCATGTGGTTTTATAGCTGTGAACTTCATCTGTGACCATCCCGCCATCAAAGCCATCAGTTTCGTCGGCTCCAACCAGGCTGGCGAGTACATCTATGAGAGAGGCTCTAAAAATGGCAAGAGAGTGCAGAGCAACATGGTTGGTTTTGAACATGAAGTTAATGCATTTCACAGAAAACCATATTGCATGTGACAGTCCGTTCATTTACGAATAACAAAACCATACTCGAGCATCCTCTCCAAAAAAAGTCTTAACTTCTTTAAAGAGGCATTCAGTAGTTCTTTAGCTAGCATTGGGTTCTTTAAGTTCATTGGTTTTATGTTAAATTACACAAGCTGTTTCCATCCACCTATTTTTATGCGGGTTTTGGGATATTGCGTAAAAAATGCTGGATGGAAACGCCACAATGCGCATAAAAAACGCTCACTTGAGGCGGATACTTTTTTTAAATTATTTTTTATTTTTTTATATCCAATAAGAAGCCATGCGTGTAAACTATGATGGAAACACATTTACTTAATAAATTCCTCAATGCGCAACAACAAAAAATAGCGTGACTTTGCCTCACCAGTGGATGTGATTGAAACTGATCCGCTGGTTAGTCCAGTTATCCATTGTACAGCATCTCAAGTGTTGATTTGATCATTCTGAAATTCCTGAGCCAAAGTCTGTCATCAGAATGATTTGGTTTAATTCTCTCCAAAAAGCGTCTGGATTCCCAAATACCAGCATCTGAACGCAAGATAACATGACAACGATTATTGCATTTGGTTTGCATGCTCTGAGTCGCAAGCCATTTATGATGATGGAGGAAAATTGATCAGTATCTTCACTGATTGCTGCAACGTTAATTTTTATTGCAGATATTTTGCGCCAGTTTCTCAGAAAGTGACAGTTTTGTTCTCTTGAACGCATGGTATGGAAATGTTTTATTCCAAACTGCTGAATGCATCTTTAAAAGGAATAAATAATGAATAAATTAATTAATTTAATTAAATCTATGTTGTTTCAAATCCATATTACTTAGTTACTTCCAGGGAATATGAAATGTGAGTTTTTTTTTTTTTTTTAAGAATATCCTGGTCGCACTTTCCAATATGATCAAAGTGAATGAACAAATATTTTTATTGACCAAGTTGAAAAATAAATTATTCATTCATGAATCCATCCTATCAGTTCTGTCTTTTTAGGTCTATATCAGGGATGGGCAACTTTAGTCCAGGAGGGTCACTGTCCTGCAGAGTTTAGTTAAAATCAAACAAACCTGAACAAGTTAATCAAGGGCTGTGCTTGAAATCATCCCCTATACCCCCATTCACTATTCCCTACATTACTCCACTAATATACAGGTCCTTCTAAAAAAATAGCATATTGTGATAAAGTTCATAATGTAATGATAAAAATTAAAGTTTCATATATTTTAGATTCATTGCACACCAACTGAAATATTTCAGGTCTTTTATGGTTTTAATACTGATGATTTTGGCATACAGCTCATGAAAACCCAAAATTCCTATCTCAAAAAATTAGCATATCATGAAAAGGGTCTCTAAACGAGCTATTAACCTAATCATCTGAATCAACTAATTAACTCTAAACACCTGCAAAAGATTCCTGAGGCTTTTAAAAACTCCCAGCCGGTTTCATTACTCAAAACCGCAATCATGGGTAAGACTGCCGACCTGACTGCTGTCCAGAAGGCCATCATTGACACCCTCAAGCAAGAGAGTAAGACACAGAAAGAAATTGCGGCGTGGCATGGAGGCAATCAGCCTGTGGCACTGCTGAGGTGTTATGGAGTTACAGGATGCTTCGATAGCGGCCTTAAGCTCATCCAGAGTGTTGGGTCTTGCGTCTCTCAACTTTCTCTTCACAATATCCCACAGATTCTCTATGGGGTTCAGGTCAGGAGAGTTGGCAGGCCAATTGAGCACAGTAATACCATGGTCAGTAAACCATTTACCAGTGGTTTTGGCACTGTGAGTAGGTGCCAGGTCGTGCTGAAAAATGAAATCTTCATCTCCATAAAGCTTTTCAGCAGATGGAAGCATGAAGTGCTCCAAAATCTCCTGATAGCTAGCTGCATTGACCCTGCCCTTGATAAAACACAGTGGACCAACACCAGCAGCTGATATGGCACCCCAGACCATCACTGACTGTGGGTACTCCAGTGCTGCTTCTCTGTAGCCCAGGTCAGGCGCTTCTGCCGCTGTTTCTGGTTCAAAAGTGGCTTGACCTGGGGAATGCGGCACCTGTAGCCCATTTCCTGCACACGCCTGTGCACGGTGGCTCTGGATGTTTCTACTCCAGACTCAGTCCACTGCTTCCGCAGGTCCCCCAAGGTCTGGAATCGGTCCTTCTCCACAATCTTCCTCAGGGTCCGGTCACCTCTTCTCGTTGTGCAGTGTTTTTTGCCACACTTTTTCCTTCCCACAGACTTCCCACTGAGGTGCCTTGATACAGCACTCTGGGAACAGCCTATTTGTTCAGAAATTTCTTTCTGTGTCTTACCCTCTTGCTTGAGGGTGTCAATGATGGCCTTCTGGACAGCAGTCAGGTCGGCAGTCTTACCCATGATTGCGGTTTTGAGTAATGAAACAGGCTGGGAGTTTTTAAAAGCCTCAGGAATCTTTTGCAGGTGTTTAGAGTTAATTAGTTGATTCAGATGATTAGGTTAATAGCTTGTTTAGAGACCCTTTTCATGATATGCTAATTTTTTTAGATAGGAATTTGGGGTTTTCATGAGCTATATCCCCAAATCATCAGTATTAAAACAATAAAAGACCTGAAATATTTCAGTTGGTGTGCAATCAATCTAAAATATATGAAAGTTTAATTTTTATCATTACATTATGGAAAATAATGAACTTTATCACAATATGCTAATTTTTTTAGAAGGACCTGTAGTCCACTTGAGGGAGTAAACGAATGAGTGCACTCGATAACGTCCATTTGCAGTTTCGGACACCACTACAAATGGCTGTCCCCTTAAATAGTGCCCTATTAAAAGTATAGGGGGGCGATTTCACAGCTGAAAGCTATAGGCAGGTGAGAGTTTATCAGGGTTGAAGCTGAACTCTGCCGGACTGAAGTTGCCCATCCCTGGTCTAAATGATTGGTTGGTTCCATTGGAGAAGAATTTTTCAGTCAGTAACAACTTGCAATATATTGCAGTGAATGAAGCCGTATGGACCATTTTTTTGTTGTAACATTATGGTGTCTTTGCACCCTTTTTGAAGCTTGATAGCTTTCATGCGCTTTCATTATAGAGAAAAGAGTGGCCAGGATTATTTTATTAAAAGAAGAGTAATTGACTAAAAGCAGTGATGTTAATAAAGTAATATTTAGTAGTGTGACAATAAACAGTGTAACTTTCACAAGCAGCTGTATCTCAGCACAACTGTAATGGCCAGATGGTGGCAGCATTTGGTTACAAATGAATCTTCACCATTCTGGTTCATTCCTAACCTCTATAATGAGGCTGCAATTTTAGTCTGACTCAAAATTTGGGAAGGAAATTTTAGATGACCCATTTTCCAAACTTTATTGCTTTGACAATTAGCATGACTGACTCGCAGATGATGCACAGCAGTGAATTAAGTTAATTGTAGAAATGTATTAGTTAGCAGTTTACAGATGCCTTGGATTTCTGATTTAATATAGCATATCACACCACATCAGCTCTCACTGCAGATAAACTTCCTTTTTTGAAACCCTTTAACAATCCCCTCCACTACCACAATCCTTTAAATTTCTTTGCAGTTTTGCAAATGAGCTTGAATTTTACATTTAAATCTTATGCCAATCTAATTGCTATTCAAGATGGTAAACAGTGTTTTTTGCATTTTTCCCTCACTTGTACTTTGCCCATTTCCAATTGTGCTAGTTCTAGAGCTAGAATTTGTATTTTGATAAAGCTGTAGAGCTGCCTCTTTAGAATCTCATCTTCTGTCCACCAGGGGGCAAAGAATCACGGTGTGGTTATGCCTGATGCCAACAAAGAGAACACACTCAACCAGTTGGTCGGTGCTGCTTTTGGAGCAGCAGGTCAGAGATGTATGGCGCTTTCCACTGCAATCCTCATAGGAGAAGCCCAGAACTGGTTGCCTGAGCTGGTTGAACGTACAAAGGGTCTCCGTGTCAATGCAGGTACTTGAGCTTTATTATATTCATCAGTTTTGATCCTGGTGTACCCCAGCACAGCACTTTTTATGTCTCACAAACCTGACACCCAATTTAAGCGTGGAGCACAGTGTCCTAATCAGACCCAACACGATAAAGCCCAAAATGCACTCTGCTTGTCTGCATTCGGGAACAGTGCGCATGATGTAATTTTCATCATCAGAATAGTCCGCTGATGTTTGCACATGCTATCCGCATCCCACCTGACAACTGCACTTGCAGTGATTTAAAACCACTAGGTTAGGTGAACGCACCGAATGTGTCCGTTTGCGCTTACGTGCATTGGAGTATACTTTGAAAGAACTGTTTCGTTCACGGTCTCTTTCTGGTGGAATGATCTTCCCAACCCTAGCCTGACCGCCAAATCCCTGACAATGCTCATCTCTTCTGTGAGCACTTAACTGCATCCTGGAGAAAACAAATTCTACTTGTATGCTTTTACTATTCCTTATTCCTTCCTTGTTCTAGCTTTTACTATTCTGAACAAAACTTTGTATTACTAGCATTTCTCATATTTATTGCCCCTTTAAGATGAATCACTTGTTGCATTCCTCATTTGTAAGCCGCTTTGGATAACGGTGTCTGGTAAAATGAATAAATGTGAAAGGTTTGCATGTTCAACTGTGTGTGAGATGGAGCAGAATGCGAAAAAATTGAAATAACCCCTAGATGGACAATCCTTTGGTCTGTCACTTATAATTTTGGACCAATGAGATTTTATTGAAAACATTAAATTTGTTCTGATTGGCTGTGGTTCTGTTGGGTCCCATAATATAATATTTTAAAGTAAAAAAATTTCGTGCCAGTTAGAACGCATGATATGAATATTGACCAATTCCGTTTTTTGCGTTTCTAGTCAGGTTTGCAGGTGTAAACGGGGTCTAAAAACGTTTTAAGCTTGTCTACTTTCGACGACTACCAGAGGTAGTCGAAAACCCATTTGACTGGATTGCTTTCGCAGTGTAAATGCTCATGTGGCTGAATTTGAATGTGTTCGAACAGCCACAAAAGACGCCTACTGACCTAATGCGTAAACATTATGGGAAGCGCGCTAGCCAGACAGGATTTAAACTGTGTTGGCTGAGGACCCAAATTTGTGTTGAAGACGAAAAACGTACCAAGCACAATGTTCTCTCACCATTCCTGATTTCTAACACGCACTCACAGAGGTCAGCGTCATCTTGCGGCTGTCAGAGCAGAAACGAAAGCTGCTGCTCTATTTATGTTTTTCCGTCTCCTGGTGTGCTCATATGTAAATTGCATGAGCTTATTGCGCCCATTAGATCGAAAGATCTTAAAAAGCCCATACATTTACCCGCCCATAGACCCTCTCCTTGAAGAAATCAGGACAGAAGTGGTTGAAAGTGGACAAAAGAGAAGGATTTAAACACCAGGTGGAATGTGTCTCCCTCATCTACTTGTGATCCGATCGACCAAAACGCATCTTAATTCCAGGTGTAAACGGGGCCTATGATATACAGTGCCATAAATGTCACTTTAGAATATTTTTTCATGATATTCATTGAATAAAGTCTCTCTTCCACAGTTTAACTCTGTTTTTTTTTCTTCTCTGTATTCATTTCTCTATCCCTCTTTTTTAGCCTTTTTGTAGACCACCCATGCCTTCATGACCACACCTCTCCCTGAGCAACTTAAAACATGTTCAGCTCACCCAGAGGAGAGACGCACTATTTGTCTTGGTCATGCCACAAAGCTGAAGCACATTTTGTGGTATAAAGGGGACCAGAAATTAGTATGGGCCGATCAAATGTTTGAAAAAAAGTTCTGCCGATGAAAATTGTAATTGTAATCAGAGGAACTAAACCGCAGCAGCTATTCTGAAACCTTAAAACAGCCCTCTAAGACAAATGGCCTCAGGGTATCTAAAATTGTGTGTGTGGCTGTGTGTTTATTCATGTGTGTGTGCATGTATGTGTGTGCAAGTGCATATGGATATATCAGTGTTTGTCAGTCCCTTTGGTTATAACCCATAACCCAGTAAAAAAGGGCAAATTAAAGGAAAGTCATCCTCTTCATCCATCAATTTAGCGAAAATCAACAAAACGATACAGAAACCCTTTCTCCAGCATTTCGGATGTCTAAACTTCTGGTTAACCAAGTAAATTGTTGTTTGGAAGGGAAACCGCTACATTTTCTGCCAGCTATCTACCTAAATCATCTTCACTACAGTAATGATTCAGCAAATGAGTGCATCTTGGTTGTGCGCTGAATTGTTAACATATGAATTCACACGTTTTTGTGGTCATCAGATTTCTGCTCTTTCATTATGTAATAAATAGTGTTCATTCAGCTTTCGTTTCAAAGTGCCACATGTGATGACAGTTAAGACTAAAAACATGTTAACAAAAATCTAATTATAATCAGACATGGCTATGGTTTGGGTATGTTTTGCAAAAACTCCATAATTATGTTTTTCTATTATCTTCCATTTTCTCTTCTGTAAGGTGACCAGCCCGGAGCTGATGTGGGACCTCTCATCTCGCCTCAGGCCAAAGAGCGAGTGAACAGCCTTATTCAGAGTGGTGTGGATGAGGGCGCCAAGTTGCTGCTTGATGGCAGGAATGTGAAGGTCAAGGGTTACGAAAACGGGAACTTCGTAGGACCAACCATCATTAGCAATGTTACGGTAAGAACCACTATTTACGCATGTTCATCCCACTTAGTCATGTTGCTCCAAACCTGTATGCCTTTCTTCTTTGGAACATAAATGAAGATATTGTGCAGAATGTCTTGGTGTTTTTTTTTGTTTAGTTTTTTATATATATATACAATGAAAGTCAATGGGGTTTAGAGTCGTTTTGGACCTCATTAACCGCTTTTCCACTATCAGGCCAGTTCAAGCAAGGGCTAACAACGTGCTGGGCAGGGCCAATAACCTTGAGCCGCGAGGCCAAAATCAAGCTGTGTTATCCACTGTCTGGCCAGTAGCCCCACAGCTAACACACCTCCAGGGTTTCCCGCAGCACTTTGTTACTAAGGCGGCCGCCTAAGCAACACACGCCTGCCGCCTTAACTACGTCGTCAAAAAAAATTATATGAGCGATATCCGCCGAGTTACTCTGTCCTGTTTTCTCGCTTTCAATCTTTAAATATGAGATAAGCCTTCGTGTTCGCTTCAGTCTTGTTATCAGCGCGTTCTTCCGCAGCGGCGTCAAGCACGTCAGAACAAACAGAAGACAGGGTGTGTGTGTGTGTTCATCTGAGCCTCATTGGTCTGTCACTGCTCGTCAATGTCAGAATATTTGAGATGACCAATCAAATCAAAGTAGGCGGGCTTTCTGTTCGCAGCGCGAATTTTAGTAGAGCGACTCATAGACAGGAGCGACTCGACGCGCTTCAGTTTACGATCGGTCAAGTGCGAGAAGATGTAAGTTGCTAAACTAAACATTTCCTATTTGACAGTTTTTTTTAGGTCATAAATGTTAAACGAATCACAAACATAATCACGCAAACTAATAAACTTTTGTCTATTTTCGCCATTTTGAACTGAAAATAGACCACTATGTGACGTGACTCATATAATTTAAAAGCATTGAAAAATAATCTCAAATTAAGGCCTTACAAGCCTTGAATTTGGTATACAAAGTCTTGGATTTCGTTACAAAAGTATTATATATTTTTTGCCTTTACTAGGATTAAGTTCACCATAACAAAATTAACTGTTACTAAAGATTCATGCAACGTTGAGTGCACCTCGCACTCCACGTCATAGCAGAAAGCGCGAAAGCGTGCGCACCGTTACTATGGTTACTAGGCAAGTGAGTTACAGAACAAGATAGTAACGTTAGCCAAGCGTAGTTTGTCGTCTGAAATAGGAAAGTTTCAGTTTAATCCGCTGTGGCCACAAATGCCAGAATTCAATAATTTAACCCCCAAATCAGAGCTTTGCTGTTAAAAGAACTTGTTTTCTACCCGGTCTTTTCGGGGCGTAATTTGGACCTCTACACTGCTTAAGAAGCGCGGATGATCTGAAAACACAGACAAGCTGGAGTTCAGCAATCTTCATTTGAGATTTTCAACTTAAATTGAAGTGTCATTCAGTCGGTCTATGTTCTGTCACGAGCCGCTTGCGCTGTTTGTGCGAAAAAAATGCAGGCTGATATCCAGCAGTGTTTTTAATGTTGATGCAATGTTTCCCGAATATCCACACGATTTCAAATGTGACATTGATTTTATACAACAGTTAAAAAACAAAACAAAGGGGTAACATTAAGTGATTTACTACATTTAAAAGAGTATAGTCAGGCTTATTGTTATTGCTCTATTTTGCAACGAAATCTGTGGCTTTGAACGAATCGTGAGATTCAATGAATGACTCACACATAAAGACAATGAGTTACCGCCACCTACTGGTGATTTTAATATAATATTTGTATCAATATTAAACGATTTTTAACATTGCCTATTTATTGAACATTGTTTTATTTAAGGAATTATTTATTTTTTAAAGGTATTACAAAAGGTAAAAAAATGAAATGGAAAAATTGATTAAAGGGGGCAAATATTGTCTCTTAATGGAAAAGGTGTGACTGCAGTCTAAGTGGAAGAGGGGTACGGCACTCTAAAAACTTGGTTATGCAATTCCAAATCTCCCCCCACCCCACCACCACCACCACCTTAACTAACACATTTTCTGCGGGAAACCCTGCACCTCTATAGAACGTTACACATCCTCACCAATTCACCAGCATGGGGTAGCTAGATGACTAAAAACTAGCTAGATCGCAAGTCCAACATTGGTATTTGACCATTGTCTACAATAATGTTACATTGACAGTTATTTATTAATTTGTGTCAGGAGTGCACATTAATCATGCTGAATTATACTGCATTTATCATTATTGCACATAAAAAGAGACCCGTAATAGCCTATTTATTCAGTCGACCCTGCTTCCATTTATTTGTGATCAAAGGAATGCACAAAACAACTGTCAAGTTACTTTTATTTATATAGCGCTTTTTACAGTACAGATTGTATCAAAGGAGCTTCGCAGTGATAACATGAAACAAAGTTTGTTTCTAGAAGAAAATTGCACCATCGTCCACCTTAAGTAAGGCAGATCAGTAATATTGTTGAATATGTCCCCAACTAAGCAAGCCAAAAGCCAAGGCAACAGTGGCCAAAACTCCATCAGGTGACAGAATGGAGGAAAAAACCTTGGGAGAACCCAGGCTCAGTCGGGGACCAGTTCTCCTCTGGCCAACGAACCAACAGTGTATGATTATGATTCAGGCAGCATTATAGGTCAGAAGTCAGATTGGATCAGAACATTCAGAATATTTATCCAGTTCATCTGGTAGGAAGTCGGAGTCATCACGCCGGTATGGAGACGAGTTTGTTAAGGATCAGTGCCAATGGCTGTCGTGTCGATGAGGCCTTCACTTCCTAAAAGTTAAGGCTTTTAAGTCCAAAGGCACGATTCGTAATTGTATATGCTTTGTCTAAGTTCTTCAAGCGGTCTCTGGTATTCCCCATGTTCATAGCTTTTGGCCCGACAGTGGAAACGCAGCTATTGACTTTAATTATATGGACAAAAACTGTTTGTAACATGTAGGTGGTTAAATCCCAACTAAGTTGGAACATGTCAATAGGATGCTAAGTCTATGTAATGTTATACACCTGCTGTTTGTGCTACCTCAATTCCAGCCCGACATGAAGTGCTATACAGAGGAGATATTTGGACCTGTACTGGTGGTTCTGGAGGCTGACAGCTTGGATGAAGCCATCAAAATGGTCAATAAGAACCCATATGGCAACGGAACTGCCATCTTCACCACCAACGGTGCCGCAGCACGTAAATACACCCATGAAGTTGATGTTGGTCAGGTGAGATTTCTTTCAATATAGGCTGGGTTTATGATACACATTGAGATACATCAAACTGTCTCAACTGGATTGCAGTAGGTGTGTAACAATACATCGATATGGATCGATGCATCAATCAAACGTCTAACGATACGATGCATCGATGCTACACATAAAATATCGATATACGGTACCTTTATTTTGACACTCTCCACATCCTCACGTAACTTTTCTCAGCTGAAATATACGCATGACAAGATTGACTGAACCCTTTGTCACAAAAGCCGGTATTTTCCACCATCAAGGCTTCGCAAGTTTTTTTTTACAGCAGAAACGACAAGCACCCTTGTTGTTTGTGAACACAACCCAAAAAGTCTGTTTTAGCGAATCAGTGCACAGTATTCAGGTCAGGTGACAAGGCTGCTAGTCACTTTGAAAAGACGCGCTACTGTAGCTGAGAGGAGTTTCGTCAAAGCTGATTAAAAGTGATCGAGGATGGATTTCAACGAACTTGATGAACCCGTGATATCTTCTTCGGGGCGTAAAAGGAAAATAAAAGCTGAAAGTTTTTCACGGAATCTTGCTAAAGCAGCACGTTAGTGGTGAGGGAAAAGCTCTCTGTATTGCGTGTACGTTAATCACAACAACACAGTTTGACAGGCGTCTATGTCAGCTGAGGAGATTAACGTTACAAAGATTAAGTGTTTTATTATGTATGATAGCAATTACTTGTCTTTGTTTAACTGTGAAACATGAAATGTGGAGTTATCGGCTTTTGCCACAAAAAAAATAAAAAATAAATATATATATATATATGTGTATGTATGTATATATGTGTATGTGTGTGTATGTATGTATATATATATATATATATATATATATATATATATATATATATATATATATATATATATATATATAAATTCTTTCAATGAACTTTAATTTTATAAGTTACCTGTATTTTTTTTTTAGTTAGTATTACTTAATCAAAACAACCCAGCTGCAGTTTGATTGATATTGCACAATAAAAAAAAACATGATATATGAAAATGAACAAGAACGGGGTTATCTGTTTTTGCAAATGAACTCTTCTGTTATAGAGTTCATTTGCAAAAACAGATAACTCCGTTCTTGTTCATTTTCATATATCATGTTTTTTTTTTTACTTGTAACAAACAACTTGTAAATGTCCCAATGTTTTCAAAGAGTTTAATTCAACTTTCATGTTATATATTTTTGGATGCATTTGTGAGTTAATAAACGTAACTGGTTGTGTACACTTGGCACATAATATCTAAATATCGATAAATCGATTGATATAGTCTCGAATCGTAATCGTATCGCATAATTTTTTGAGGTATCGGCAAACATCGTATCGCTGGCTGAGAGAATCGATATCGTATCATATCGTGACGAACTGTCCGATTTACACCCCTAGATTGCAGCCTAAACACAAGAGATATCCCATTGTGAAACTTTGGTTTTAGAGTTTATGCTTATTGGGTTGAACTGGGTTTTTTTTTTGGACTGCAGGAAATGGGAATGCTTGTATTAATGCAATTGTGAGAAAAAGAATTGTGGTATATCAGTATCTGATTATATACACATCCCTACTAGTTATTCCACCATGATAGTGCAGTTTAATACTGTTGAAACGGTTATCTGTGTGACCTGAGATGGGTGCATGCAAGAGTCAGAACTTTGAGAGACCTCTGGACGTCTGGAAAAATCCCTCCTTATAGACAGTGTAGACATGTTAATGTTCAGATGTGTCGTATTGGGCACCTCCATATGTCATGTAGGCTCTTGACAAGACCATTGTAGGTAAAGAGTTCCAGGCACACACCTCCAGAGTAAATATTAGAATGTGAAATAAATGAAATGTGTAAAATCCCCTTGGCGCCACTCCTCGACCGAAAGCACGTTTCATATGCAAGTGTTGTCTCTTTAGCTGCTATAAGTAACACAAGGCCTTCTTTTAAAAATGTATGTAAAACCTTCCTGAACTTCCCTTGTTTGCCACATATTTTAAAATGTACGAAATACAGCTGCTACCACACAACATGCACACTACAAATAGTTCACAGCAAATATGTGCTTTTTATTCAAACTAGCACTATGCCAAAATATTTTGCTGGTAAAGCCCTGAGTCTGAAATTAAACTCAAAAGGGATCACTTGCAACCTGTTTATCTGGTGGTTCTGCAAAAAACAGCCCCCTTTTACCCCGTTTATTTGCCAGTGGCGAGCCGCTATGCCGTGTGTTTGCGATTTCACATGCTGGAGTACACGGCACGGGACATGTGCTGAGCTGGCCTCTCAATCCCCCTCACACAAGAACCTCCTTTTGCCTTTTTTTCCCCCCTGCGTCCACTCCCTCACGAGTCACCTTCGGCCAGAAGGCTCAAATTGTGCAACCGCATTAAAAAAAACAACTCTGCCAGTTTCCAGCCTCACCCCATCCCAAAAACAAAATGTTTTGTTTAGTTATTCTCTGGATCCATTACTTTTCTCAGCTGGTACACAAACAAATGATTGTGGCTTTCAGTTGTGTGTCGACTGCCTCGTCAACTCTTTCAATAGAATGAGCTGATTGTTCCACACTTTCCGTACACAGTTGTTGAAGCCCAAACAGTAGCCTTGTTCCCAAAGCAAAGATGTGCATGGGTGTTTCTTCAACTTCAGGCACTTTTATGTGTCAATAACAATTTAGGTTCATCAAGTATGAAGCAAGTTCAATAAGTTTAGTTCAATAAGTGTTGATTTTGGAAAATTCGTCAATTATGAAGCAGTCGAATCAGCTATAATGCAACTCTGCAGAAAACAGTGGTTTCATTCTCCAGCTCAATTCAGTTCAAGTTTTGTTCTCATCCAGTATTGTAAGTGCAGTCAAATGGACAAATATATACCTTTCGGTAAGTTGTACTCTATCTTTAAATAAAATGGTTTGCGCAGCATATGCGCAGTGTTTTTTTAAGCGGTTGGTGGAAAATAGGCTAATGCGCGTTCTAAAAATCTAAATTCGGATCTATTATTTTCACGGAATTTTGAAGTGGCCGCGATAACAATATCGTTCATATTCATTACCGCGATTTATCGCATTACCGTATACCGGCACATGTCTAGTGGCAAGAAACCCAAACTCCATCAGGTGACAGAAATGGAGAAAAAAACCTTGGGAGAAACCAGGCTCAGTCAGGAGGAGGCCAGTTCTTCTCTGGCCAAATAAACGAACATGATGTGATTTGATTTCAGGCTTCATCACAAGTCAGATTGTGGATAGATATCGTCAAGCCATCATTAGGTGGGAGTTGTAGTCTGTCTGGCAGGGCTGCAGTTTAGCCTGTAGTGGACGAATAGCATATCAGTGACTGTAAGCATGACAAAACTGCGTTGTGGTCGTAGCAGGTCCTGGCATGGCGGGTTCATAGCTGGCCATAGGGGTCTGTGCTGAGGAGTCTGTGATTGTGTGTTTTCAGGATACAGAAAAAGGCTGGCTATGAAACTTGCGAAACAAAGGAGTCGGCCATTTTGTTCCAAAAATGAAATTTCCGTTACTGAAAGCTATTAAACTTTGGAAATGACACTGTGGAGGGAATTTACTTTACTTTCAGAAAAAAATTACAATTATTTGAAACAAGCATGTTAGACGTCAGCAGGTTTTTAAGAAAGTTTAGGGTTCTTTTTACAATCCACCAGGCAGATGTGCTGATAGTGGAAGAAACCCATGTCAGAAAAAAGAAACGAAATCCACTGGGATCATTGTCCTGTATTTGCTTGCTGTCTAGTAAAGGTTAACACTACATTTAAACTGTAGTTATGTTAAACTCCTATTTCTGGACTTTAATTGCTACATTGACATTGAAGCGCAGTAGGCAAGCTCTTCGATACAAACTGGAAAGGTTGAAGCTACACTGAGATTTCTAAGTTTACATTGAGCAGGGAGACGAACGTGAAGAGGTAATGTATAGAATTTACAAACCGTCACTCCCACATGGTGTCTAGCGACGTGAGGAAAGCATACAGCTTTCTGCGGCAGACAAAAATGCATTTGCGTCTGACGGGTACGCTGTTGTCTTAACTGTCATCAGGGTGTGAGTGTGTCGGATATGTGAGATGCGGTGAACATGACTGCTCAAGAGGGCAAACACAGCTGACCTCTGAGACGTCTGTTAATATGCTGCTCCTTTTACAGATTGGAGTTAATGTACCAATCCCCGTCCCACTACCCATGTTTTCATTCACTGGTTCCAGAGGCTCCTTCAGGGGGGACACAAACTTCTATGGAAAGCAAGTAAGTATTCATCACTGGATGTATATATTAAAATACTATTAAAGTCAAGTAAACAGTCTGTAATAAAATAATAACAAATAATCAAACTAGAAGCAATAGCACAAAGACCATAGAACAAAGATGCTAATTAAATCAACTGTGCTTTTCAGGTACTGTAGATCTAACAGTAGCTAGATACAAATTAGGTACAGAAATTGAATCAAATGTAAAATAACTGCATAGTCTTACTGTATAATTAAATTAAGATGCATCCTGAAAGTTACAAAAGTTATTCAGTCAAAAGTATTGAATGATTTTTTGTTTCTTTTGCAGTGAGTTTGTTGTATGATTAACATTAAAATGCAGGCTGTAGCAGGAATATTAGGCTACTGTCACTTTAAGACAATGCATAAATCCAATATACTGATACTGTTACACATGCGTTTTGCTTTCTCAACTGTTTACGTTTACTTAAGACATAACCAACTATGTTTACTAGGATACTTGCCAAGATGGGAATTTTAACATAATTTTGTGTGGAATTGTCTGTCAAGTGCAAGAAGTAGTAAAAGAGAACTCATTTCAGTATTCACGTGCTGTCAGACGCGGCTTTCTGGGCTTCGGATGTACAGTTTGAGTACAGCGCGTAAGTTATCTTTTGCGTCTTTTTGGACGCAAAAGAGATGGTAGAAAAGTAGAACATTTGACAAGAATAGTTTTTTAAATAAAACACAGAAAAGACTCATTTCAATTAAAAACAAACAATCAAATTTTAACACAAAAATTACCAAATTGAGAAGTTAACATTTGTTTCTGCCTTGGAAAAAAAATATTTTAGAATGATTGGTCACGTCATATCATCCCCCAGATGTCAAATGAATCGGCTGTAGTTTAAAATCAGGTCACATGTTGACATGGTCCATTTGGTTTACCATGTTTTGTCTCCAGAGTTTGGCTTTAAAATTTGTTTTGGTATAAAATTTCATCAGCTGTAGTTTGTCATAAAACTATGACTGACATGTTTTGACACAAGTGGTTTATTGCTTTCGCCAGCATACGTTTGCCAGCCACCTGCCATTTCTCATGTGATGTCATTGTCATTTTGGGAGGGTATTAAAAAGATGACTAATCTTGAGTCATTGTTTAGTCTTAAGTATTTTGGTATTCTTTCCATCACAGGGCATTCAGTTCTACACACAGATCAAAACTATTACCTCACAGTGGAAGGCAGAAGATGCTACACTGAAGTCCCCTGCCGTTACAATGCCAACAATGGGACGTTAAGTGTTGATCACCTGTATAAATACCACCCTGCCCCCCAAAATCTTCAGTTTTATCTACTGAACATTGATATTTTCCAAAATAAATTTACCTTTTCACTGCTAAACTGTTGTATGTAGTTAAATATTTCCAAAAAATGTGTTTTTTTTTTTTTTTTTTTTTTTTTTGATAATTAAAAAAAAAAATCAAATAAATGTAGCTCATATTGCTCTTTAATTGTATAAAACATCTTCTGTCAAATGGTTGGCAGTTTCTTACTCTGATATAGCAGATGTTTCTATGTTTCATAAGGTAATGACTCCACATTCAACACTAAATTTAGTTTGAGTGTTGACTGTATTAAGCTGTATAAGTCTACAAAAAAGGTTAAGTGCTACAATATCTAATATCTGTAGCTAACTGGCTTTTCTGAACTGTTCAACTAGCATTATCTCTGGTTATGAATGTCTATATACATATGCAAAATTTGTGAACTGTTGATGAATAGAAGACTGTTTTGGGCTGTTTGCCTCAATAAAAAAAGACAATGAATTTGTTCTTGAAGTTATTTATTTTTAGTAGCACTTGTTAAGGTAAAACCGGGTGCACACTATATGATTTATAATAGTCTTTTACGAATGTTGCTTGTCAAACTGTTAAGAACATGATTCCTGCTGGAAGCCATGTCACACTGTGGGATCTCAGTTGTCATAATGTCAGACTCTATGACAGTCGAGAGTCGAGACAAATTTGATGGTTGTCATAAGAGAAGCCACACTGCAGCATTGCACCTCAACTTCTGACACTGCCAGAATTTAGTTGGAGGTAAAATTGTATTGCAATGGCCATCAATCGGCTGTCTGGGAACATGCTAAACTAGCGATAAAAGACTTCCGATTTTGGCCTAGAATCATAGGAATCTGTAAAGATTCACAAAAATTGTCTCAGACGGCCAAATCGCGGCTTCAGTTTCACTACATATCCATAAGTATTAAATTGAAAGTATGTGCTTATTCAACTATTATTTTCTAAGTGATTAAACTTAGAAATTGGTGGAAAATCATCTGCAAATTAGGTGGACAAATGAAGTCCGAGGTGATGAGTTGTGTTTCTTGGGTCATAGAGGTCTTATGATCTGATTCCTTAACATTCCTGTTTGGGAGACAGCACTCTGTAGTACGCCATTAATTATGGTGAACCAGCACAAGGAAAATGCAAAGCTGAGATAAATTACTCTTGATCTTCTTCTTACAGCTTGGCCGCTCTGTCTGCTAAACAACCAACCTCATATGGAGTAAATCTTGGAGATGCTTTGTAATTTGCATGGCGTCCTCTGGCATGCTAGTGTCTAACCCTGGCACCCTTTGAAAAAGCTGACAAAGCCAAGAGATGGGCTGGTTTCTTATGTGGGTGAAGAAAAAAAATGCAGAGATGACATAAAACATTTTTGGTAACGCTTCCTTTTACAATACGTGTACTTACAGTGTACTGACCTAAGAAAGTACTGGGTAATAATGCTTTATTTTACAGTGCGTTAACTTACAGTACGTGTACTTACAGTGTACTCGCCTAAGAAAGTACTGGGTAATATAAGGTAAGTACATGGGTTAAGGTTAGGTTTAGGGGTAGGTTCAGGGTTAGTACCTAGTTATTACCCAATTATTGTAATTAATAATAATTTGTTACATTTATATAGCGCTTTTTCTGGGACCTCAAAGCGCTTTACATAGAACGGGGAATACCCTCAACCAACACCAATGTGCAGCATCCACCTGGATGATGCGACGGCAGCCATATTGCGCCAGAATGCTCACCACACACCAGCTTACTGGTGGAGAGGAGACAGAGTGATGAAGCCAATCAGTATATGGAGATGATTATGAGGCCATGATGGACAGAGGCCAAGGGGCAAATTTGGCCAGGATGCCGGGGTTACACCCCTTCTCTTATTTGAAGGACATCCTTGGGATTTTTTATGACCACAGAGAGTCAGGACCTCGGTTTTAACGTCTCATCCGAAGGACAGTGCTTTTTGACAGTATAGTGTCGGCATCACTATACTGGGGCGTTAGGACCCACACAGACCACAGGGTGAGCGCCCCCTGCTGGCCTCACTAACACCTCTTTCAGCAGCAACCTGGTTTTCTCAGGAGGTCTCCCATCCAGGTACTAACCAGGCTCAGCCCTGCGACCAGTCTTGGGCTACAGGGTGATATGGCTGCTGGCAATTACTATAATAAGTACATAGTATGTACATAGGGAACAGGACTGTAAAAGGAAGCGTTACCACATTTTTACCGTGGGGAGGATATACACTACCTGGCTGTTACTATGAAGCTAATTCCACTGGATACTAAAAGTTTGCTCCCAGTACGTACTGTACATTTCAATCTGCTGAACCTAAAGACATATTTTACATCGTTTGCAACTTAATAAATAACTAAAGCATCAGTGACCTGCTTTAAATTACCAAAGTCCAAAATTCCAAACTGGTATGTCTTGCTTGCTTCTGTGAAATACACAAAAGAGAAGATATTTTCTTTTTTTGTCCATAATAAAAGTCAGTAGGGACCCCTATTGAGGGTGTGCGTAAATAATTACAGTTCTGGGTAAACTATTACTTTAAAAGTACATTTTTAAAAACCCGGTTACTTGAAGGTTACCACAAAGTAGTGTGATATAATCTGTAAATTATGTCTCTGCAAACTTAACCCACAAAGAACCAACCTAGAAAAGTAGTTCCAGCTCAACTAATTCATAGCTTACTAAAAAACATTTCTTATACTAAATAATTCATGTTAGTGCTTTAAAACTACAAGCTTCACATTTCTGCTTTTAAACCATTTGTCCCACTGACCTGCTAAGCTTCCACCGCTACACAATACAGTATGATATGGTAAATGTGTTTTCCGTTCATTTTTACAAGTTGAGGGATGAGTCAAAATTCTTTTCTTAGGTAATCATCAGCATGCCACAAATGCTGGCCTCTGAATGTTCTTTGGGTATGTCAGTGTCTGCAACACAATGGCGAGCATGATCTAGTTACGCTACCCTGCTTTCTCTAGATATCTACAAATAAATTTAAAGTACAAAATGTCCATGTGAAGCTAAGTGGCATGTTCAAACTCAGCATGCAGATGTTTCTTGCGGTGAGTTATGTCAAGGCCAGTGAGCCATATTTTTACCCTTGATTCCTGGTTTTGACTAACTCCTCTACATCTATTCAGCTGAATGTACTGTCAACTTTGCATCTGAATGTACTGTCAACTTTGCATCATGTTGCCATCGCATTTACCCTGAAAAGAGAGGGCTACTTGAAGAGAACACAACTACTCCAGGAGTGAAACTTTCAAACAATTGTTATATGCATCTTTTAAAAAGAGATTCCCCGGTAACACTTCTCATCAAGAAGCCTTGCTCTTTAAATTTTTTATGTTTTCCATTAAACAATTGCATTGCATGCGTTACCACTAAGCTGACCGTTTACGACAGAGCGTTTTCCCCATGTCGGACCCAAACTTTGGAATGATCTCCCGCTTTCTATTAGGTCAGTAAAGTCACTACCGAAATTTAAGGCCATGTTAAAAGCGCATCTGCTAAAAACTTCCTGGGCATCTCCATGATGGATATTTGATCATTGTCTTGTCTGTCCTTAGTGTTTCAACTTTATTTTTGATTGAAATTATTTTTTCTTCTTCTCTGTACTCTTATTTGTGTGTTTTATTAGTGATTGTGAAGTACCTTGGACAACAGCTGTTGCATTAAATGTGCTATATAAATAAACTAGGGCTGGGCAAGTTAACGCGTTATTATCGCGTTAACGCATTTATTAATTAATGCCGACAATTTTTTTTATCGCACGTTAACGCAGTTTTTTTTTTTATTATTATTTTGAAAGTCCGTTGCTCACTGGCTCTGAATACACATAGGCCTACAGTCAAACCATGATCACAGGAGGGGTGGGATGTTGGTCAGCCAGCAAATAACCCACCCAAACAAGCAGTGGAGAGAGGCAGGTTCTCTCTGGTGAACAGTTAAAGGGTTGCGCTCCGCGAGTGAATGACAGGCGCTCTATGGATAGTACCTATAAAACCTATAGATAATAACTATTTAGATTCTGGAAACTCACTAACAGCGAGCCGAGGATCAGTCTCTCTTCTTATGATTTGTGCTGCGCGTCCTTTATAAAAAGTTATAGACCATTCAACTTCGGCAACGAGCGGGCGCGGGCGCGTGCTTGAGGCGAGCATGACCGCAACAGTTTCACAGGAACGCACCCGCTTGTCGCTGCACCTTGTGCTCGACCACTTCACCTCACTCTTGGCTGATTTATACTTCTGCGTCGGACTTACGCCGAAGACAATACGCTATAGACTACGCGTTGGTTTTCATTTATATTTCTGCGTCGTTGTCCGCGTTGACGCGCAATTACACATGCAGAGGGAGCATGTGAAACCCGGGGAGCGGTTGTAGCAATCACAGCGCTTGCGGTACGCGTAGAATTGACGTTACATTTTTGGAGAGGTGCACGTCAGGGTACGCCGAAGTGTACGCGCGCTACACAGCAACAGCGTGAGTATAAAGTATAAATTGTTTTTTTTACTCTGTTTAATGTAATCTTACGTGGGAAACCATGGCATGACCAAACCTAAGCTACTATAAGTAACGTTGGTCGACTTATATAGTAGTGATCATGACCTCTGACTACTACATAGACTGTTTCTGCTGCTCCCTGATAAAAGATACCTGTTGATACCTGTTCAGAAAAAAAAACAAGAAAACTGGACTCGTTTTAACAAACTAGATAAAAGGTAATGCCCTGGCAATGGCAAATAGCTTTGTTTAAATATTTGATTTGATTACATTAATGTTTAAGTTGAGATTTGAGATTACTGTGTAAAGGGAATACTGCTGGTATAAAAGCACCTTATTTGTTTAAAGTTATTGCACTTTTGTGTATATAGCAGTACATTTAAATCAAAAGTGCGCAATACACTACTTTAGAAGTCATTATTCAATTTTGCGCATAACAATGCGATTAATCGCAAGAAAACCATGCGATTAATCGCGATTCAAAATTTTAAACGTTGCCCAGCACTAAAATAAACAAATGAAATGAAACTAAGCTGACCGTTAATTTTGTCGTCTTCCCGAATGGCAAGTAACTCCCTGGTCTACGTATAACTTTGCTGCCATGTTATCTTCATTTTTGTTTATATGCAAATGGTCTTCATCATCTTCGCTAGTTAGCCATGTTTATCTTTATTTAAATCTTCATCTGAAATTGCATTGAGTAGTATGTCTAAATTCACAGTATTTATATAACCGTAGACAAAAGGCACCTGGATGATTTTTTGCGCCGAGATTCCGAGGTAAGTGTGCATCCACTGGACAATTTAATACCCCACGAGGCCACCTGAGAAGATTTGTGATTGGAAGTGAAACAACGCAACCAACATTGATACTGCAGGTCACATGATAATGACAGCGTGACTAATGTAGTATTACGTTCATACTATACACATTTATACTACATAGCAGTCGAGACCCACCTCCAAGAAATGTTTTGACATCTTCCTATTTACCACACTTACAAGCTGATGAGTTGAATCATCAGTGTTAAAACATTCTGGGAGGTGGATCCCGAGGACCGGAGTTGAGAAACAACTCTGCTGTATAGAACATACTTTGTTAATGGTTGTGAAGTTACTTACTCAAGAGAAGTACCTACGATTTTAGACGGAGCCATTTTCATCACTACGACACATCCTTTGTTCACACAGACACATTTTAGCAGTTGTATTATTACTAGGGTCTAAAGCTTTGATTGTATTCTGGCATTGCTTGTATTCACACTGAATAATTTCCAGCAATTTGCACCAAACAAATTCCAGGATTAACCCTGGGTGATTGCACTTGTGTTGAATTCTTTACACAATCGCAAAATGCACACAGCTGTGGACTAGGAGTATTGTCAGTGGTTCAGCAAAATGGTGATGGGTAACAAACTGAAATGTAAGCAGAGAAAATGATGGACTTGGACACACATGACTATATTTAAAGCTAATCTTAAGCAAGCTGTTTGTGAACAAAATTTCACAGCTCAGACATTTGAGATGAGGTGCAATGACTGCCACGACATTTTTGAATTCCTAAAAGTTTAACCTCCTCCTATAGTCACAAAATTGTCTACATTTATGGTAATCTTTAAAAAATCATGGCACCAACTTTTGCTATGCCAGGGTGTCTGCTCCTGCTCCTAAAGGGCCACATAGCTCCAGCCCTAATTAAACATAAATAAAACCTGAACCAGCAAAAAGTGGTCCTCCAAGAGTGGGATTAGACACCCGTTCTAAGGTATAGCCAATCACTGTGTCTAAGGCCCTGTTTACACCTGATATTAAAGCAACACCAAGTAAGATTTTTTACCTTAAAATAATGTTTCCAAAATCGTTTCAGTGGTTCATCAAGTCGTGACATGGTGAAATGCACTTATGCCATAGCTTTGCGGTCCTTTATCTGATATATCCACTCTATGTAAGATTGCCAGATCGGGTCGCGTTTCTGTAGTTCTAATGAGACATAAGAAGACTACTAATTTGACTTGCTTTACGGCAAGCGTTACAATTGCTACAATTGCTCGTTTGTGATGTCGCAATACATCATACTTTCATAAAATCATGCATCATACTCTACCTTGTCTGTGGCCATTTTTGATTCCAAAGCCGGTGCTGGATAAACAGAGAGCATGTGCATGCGCGTGCGACAGTAGGCTGCGGTAGGCTAAATTATTTACAACAGCGGTAATGGATAATTCCGCTTCCAACCTGTAGGGCGACCGCAGAGGAAAAGTCACTTGGTGTTGCTTTAAGATGAGTTTTAGTTCATCGGATCACAAGTAGACGAGGGAGACACATTCCTGTTTACACCTGGTGTTTTAATCGTCTCTTTTGTCCACTTTCAACCACTTCTGTCCTGATATCTTCGAGGGGAGGGTAAATGTATGAGCTTTTTTTTTTTCGATCTAATGGACAAAATAAGCTTTCGCTTAAGCTTAAGCAGCAGCTTTCGTTTCTGCTCTTACTGCCGCAAGACCACACCGAACACTGTGAGTGTGTGTTAGAAATCAGAAATGGTGAGAGAACATTGTGCTTGGTACATTTTCATCTTCAAACTAATATTAGGTTGTGTTCGGACAAAGTTTAAATCCCTTCTCACTAGCGCACTTCCCATAATGTTCACGTGTTAGGTCAGTAAGCGGAGAGTAGGCGTCTTTAGTGGCTGTTCGATCTTGAGCGTTTACACTGCGAAAGCAATCCGGTCGAATGCCGTTTTTGACTACCTGTAGAAGTAGTCGAAAGTTGACAAGCTCAAAACATTTTAGACCCCATTTACACCTCTATTTAGTGCTGTCCACTTGTGATCTGATCGACCAAAATGCATCTTAATACCTGGTATAAACAAAATGTAAGTCTCTGATATTTCCACTGTTTTAACTACCTGCCAGTAATAGTTCTGATCATTTAGAAATGTAATGCACACCTCTCTGCAACCTTATGCATTTGCAATTGTAATAGCAATACTTGCATTAGCAAGCAAACAATGCTACATAACTAAGGATGCATGGAAGCTAAATGTCTAGACTCTTTCAAGTTCTGGGAACAAGTTTACAGTATAATAATTTTGGTTTGTGTGTAGGGTATTCATATCTCAGATCGAAGCGTGTGTTTGGTACCAGTGTGTCCACAATTACCGTCTCCCACATTTGCATTTCCCAGCAAAAGGTCCAAGGGCAACAAAGGGATTAGAGAACTGTCGGGTTGGAAAGCAAGAGCTTCGGTAAGAGCGTCAAGCGCCAGGCCACAGAGACAGGAGACTGCCTCCTACTGTGGAGGTGAAGGGAAAAAGCTACCACAAGCAAAACAAATACACAGGACGGTGCAAATAAATACCTTGGGAGGGAATGCCGTATGCTGTGCCCACCAGAGATCAGGAACTTCCTGAATAAGAACATTTAGTGAAGTATCACTGTAGGCTACATATATAAATAAGTTTGCTGTAGCTTCAGCAGGTTTGTTTCTGGCACCAAGAGGACTTCCCATTGTGTGGGACCTATTTTAAAAATGGACACGTTTCATTCCAATTCATTTACCTTCAAGGGACATCAGGAAGGTGTCTGGTCAAACAAACCCTATGTTAGAAAACGAGAGGAATGTGGTTTGGAAATAGAGCTTGCACACCAAATGGAAAGAATACCTGTTATAGGGCACAGCTTGTGCTTGCAGGTAGTGTGTGTTCTTATTTTTCGATTAATGGAAACTTAAATATTTATTGAAGTTCATTCAATGTTCATTTCAAAACAAAAACAGAAATGTAAGCTGTACCTGCAGCCTTTAGACCCACTGTAGCTCTTTTTATAAATGTAATAAATTAGCATGTGCAGACAAAACGTTCTAATGTTAGCAATTGCAGATGGTTTGCTAGCAGTTTTTTATATATATTAATATAAAAATATATTTGATTCATGTTATATTATATTCTTGTATTGTTTTTGTCAAGGAAATAAAAAATGGCCTTCCCAGTCAAGCGTTTATCTGCATTTTGGACATTTTAATCTCATTTCGGTGATTAAATTCAGCATTGTAACCCAAAATTCGCATAAAAATTACATTTTTGTTTTCTCTGGATGGAATAACATTCACAAACTTGGTGAATCCTGCAAAATAACATATATATACACAGTATATATATATATATATATATATATATATATATATATATATATATACACAGTATATATATATATATATATATGAGAAAGGAAATAGGGTCAATTTTGATTTAATGTTGACTAATGCCAGGTCACTGAGCGAGGAAATTTGCAAATCATCCATCTTAATTACCTTGGGCACTACGAAATGTGTCAAAGGCGAGACCAGATGATGCAAAATTGCCATGGAACTCCCACAAATTGCCTTTACATCCCACCAAGTTACAATTCTGGGGCATTGGGCTGGTCTTGGCTCTGCTTAAGTCTGACTCATCTAATTGAATCAGGCTAACCTCAAGTGCTGGTTTGGGGAAGCAGGTGAAGGATTGCCCTGGGGAAATACTCCAAATCTCCCTGGCAAGAGGCTTCCACCCATTTCCACATACATCAACTAGATAGGTGTTTTGCTGACATGGCTTAGGTGAACTAATCACGTTAAACTAACATGGTTTTTAGTGGCTATGAAAAGCTAAACACAATGACATTTACTATCATAATCAAGCGCATGCCAGTGCTTCCCACACTGTGTTTGGAGAACAGTCCCATCCGGTCAAGGTAATCATTGGTTTAGGTGATGTATACCGTCTCCAATGGGGAAAATATAGAATGGTCACAATAATAACCTTTTTTTTTTTTTTTTTAAACATAGGTTATTTATTTTCATTTACTGTATGACAGTGCAGTTTGATGTGTAAAATTAGCCTATAATTGGAAAGAGGGAAGAATCGTGGACTGTAAAGTGCTAGCTGGGCGATCTTCACTGCTTCCTTCTGTAAGCAAATTTCTATACAAAGACACCATTTTTGCAGTGTTTTTTTTTTTCTCTTCAAAAACCCACTCTTTTTTTCACTCGAGCTACACTAGACTGTCTCCACAAGTTTATTTTCAAGAAAAGGTGTTCTATCACGTATTAAATGAAGGCTGAGTAGGAAGGGCTAAAATAATGCAACTATTATATGACATTTCTATGGGTGTCTAAAAAGTGGATGTTTCAAAGGTTGTTATTTTGTGTTGTTCTTTGAGCCTTCCTGCTGTTGTGCATTACCAGAAACTAAGGCTACGTTCACACTGTCAGGTTTTGGGATTGACAACCGCATTTCCTTACAGGTTTAAGTCTCAGAAAGAACCAATGAGGTTCATTCTCGTGTTACGCAGTATACGTTTGAGCTTCTGCGAGAACCAATGAGGTTTGTTCTCGTGCGTCAAGCAGGTTTGGTTGAGCTTCTGTTTATGTTCACTGATCAATGTTTATATGTGAATAAAAGCCTAAATTAAATATATTCATCATATTAAGCGATCGAGTCTGTTCTGTTCTGAAAACTCAATTCATATGGATAGTTTTACGATCTCTTTATGAACTTTTTGAAGTGTCAAAGTGGTAGTCTTAATTTTTGGGTGAACTATTCCTTTAACGTGTTTAAAGCTTAATTTTTCGTCAGAGACTGATTCGCAGACTACTGCTACTACGCAGTTGCGGACTCCATTTGTTTAAGCAGCAATGAACATGTGGCGCTAACAGAGACACTAGCGCACACATATTTTTACATTAAATAATACATTTCATTTCATATTGTATACCCCCAGAACACTTGGAATAAGTGTCTCATTGGATCATTCTGAGATACTTCAGCATCTTCTTTTTTTTTAACTCCTTTTGTGGTCCATAAAAGAAAGAAGGGCATAGGGCATTAGAACCACACAGGGTGAATTTTTTTTTTATTAGATTTTTTTTAGGGTGAACTGTCCCTTTAAGGACTCAATACAGGACTGACAACCATATTCTTTTGCTGTGTGAACGTGGCCTAAATATCATATTAACATTTATTTGTTTACTGCTAATATGAATAAGACCTTGAGGGTTTATTGCCTTTTCTGTCCATGTAGAACTTACAGTAGCTTTGCTGTAGTCTTTATTTATGTAACTTCAAGCTCAATGATAGTGTACGTTAGTGCAGTGTCATCTAACAGTTAGTCATTACAGCAAATATGGAGTTCTCTTTCCTGTTCCAGAACCAAAATGTTTAAAAGAAAATGTTTGAGAACAGAATGTAATTCTGCAAAGCCAGTACCGCAACCTAAAGGGTTACTGGGATAAGTACAAAGTCTGACCTATGGCCTTTTCTTGTGATTCTGGGCAGAGAATACATAGTTCTTCAATAGCAAAATACCCGCTACCGATTCTATAATTAAAGACCTTTAATTCTGTGCTTTATATTTTATTGACCACATTTAATGAACAACACTTAAAATTTCAGTTTAGAACTTTTACTGGAGTAAATTAAGTTTCCACTGACTGGGTCATCACTTTTATCACAAATTCATTCTGTTTTTGTTTTGTTTTTCACATTTCTTTTTTTCCATGAACAGGGACTGGAAACCTTCCAAAAATGTTTATCATTGATTTTTTGGTAACACTTTATTTCGATGGTCCACTTTAGACATTCTAACTATCAGCTTTGCAACTCCATGTCAACTAACTCTCAATTGAGTATTAGTAGACTGTCTGCTTAATATCTGATAACACTTTATTTTGATGCTCCCCAACAGACATTCCTCTGACTATAAGTAACTTTGCAACTACATGTCGACTTAATCTACTAACTGGAACCAACAGTGTACTAACAGTCTACTAATACTCTAATGGGAGTAAGTTGACATATAGTTGCAAAGTTACTTATAGTTATTTGAATGTATAAAGTGGACCATCGAAAAGTGGTCACATTTTTTCCTGTAATTAATTTCCCCTAATAATAAAATTTCAAATATATTTGTTATATTGTAATACATATTTTCACATTGAATCTACAAATAAATGTAGAAACAATAAAGTATACAGTATAATCGAAAGCCATCAGTAACATTTAAATATTATATAAAACATATTTTATTACAAATAGATATTTTATTATATATTTATATATTGTAAATAAAAACATATAATTTGATATATCCCATCAAATGAATAGATTATAAATGTAACATTTAAATGTATAAAACAAAATTACATTATGAGATTATTTCTGGTATATGATGTTATTTCATGAATGTCATTATTTTAAGAAATGTTACTTTCTTTGTAGCAGGAAAAATTGTGGGTCCCACTCCCAGCTAAATAAAATTAGTTGAGTAAAATTGAATTCAAAAACATAATTCAGACAGAATACCCATTATTAAAGAGCAGTCAACTGTCTGTACACTATAGCTGAATAATCTTTTTTTTTGTGTGTGTGTGTGTGTGTGTGTGTGTTTGTGTGTGTTTCTATGTGTGTGTTTTGGTTTGAAACACTGACACAAATTTTATCATAGCTGCCAATGTCTTAAGGTTTTGACCGTACTGTCAAACTGAATTAGGAGATGCATCTCCACTTCAAAGGTAAATTATTCTGTGGTGGAATTTCATGCCTTTCTCTGTGAAAAATGGCTGGGTCACAAGGGACAAAGCTGGAAAAGCCTTGATGAAATAACAGTTTGGCTGACTGAATTTCACCCTGTTTTTTGTCACATGTCAGACCATTTCACTTGTTAAAAAAAAGCAGACACTCACGTTCTATCGTTTTGTTTCCATTATCTAAGCCCTCTCTCAAGTGTTTTATCACATAATGTGAAGGCCAATGGTAGTGGGCCTGGAAATGACATCTGAGCCCACCACAACAATACATTTTCCAGGATTTTGCTAAATTGGCAAATATGAAATTTCCATGAGTGTCTAAAAAGCGGTGTTTTAAGGTTGTCCAGACCAAGCTTCTTGTTTTCTCTCTGCTGAACACTTATTGGGACCCATTTTTACCAGTATAAAGTAAGGGATGGTAAATGGAAAACAGCTGTTGACTAAAACAGCTAATTTTCAAACTTTAAAACAACAAGAGAAGTGGTGTTTTGTTACACTTCTATTTAAGCTTCAATGAGCATTTGCAATGCATTTCATGATTGAAATACTGGGTTCATAAAACGTTTGCATCAACATAATAATAACTTTAAGGTTCAAGTTTCTTTGTAAGTTTTCTTTTGTAATTTGCCAGTTGCCACCACCAGCTCATTGGACACGTGAGGGACACAAAAACTTACACTTCAAATTAGACATTACACATGACGTGACGTTTTAAAATTCATGTTCATAATGTAATTCAATGTTGGCAAACAAACAGTCACTGAACATTCATGCTGAAACAAATAAATATAAAGCAAATTGAACAGGGAACCTTCTCCGGTGACAGGATGTCACATGTACACGCATCACAATAAAAACTCCATATATCTGTTTCATGCATGTGATGTAAAGACTCTAGCATTTTGTAATTATGGACATGTGGGTATTTAAGATTCTTTGGTCTCATTATTTTTAGATGTGTTTTGAGTTTTTACTATGTCAAATGCAACATCTCTAAGTATCATGTACGAGTGGAAAAAATAAACAGGCATTATTATACACTTTATCTGTGGGGGAAAAAATGCAAGTTCCAAGTGAAAATATGTGTATCATAACATATTCAGACACAGTTTTGGGGAAGCTGCTAAAATGTATTAAATAAGGTCATTGCTGTTCATATATAATGGTGAGTTTTGTAACTTGACAAGCAGTTTTATGCCTGCTACAGACTGCGATTTCGGCAATACTATAAGATCATTACAAATCACATTGTATGACATGGATCTAATAAACTTGGGAACGACATGTACAATGTAGACAGACTGTACGATGTTGACACCTAATCGTAGGCCATGACGCAAGTTAATATAGAAGAATAAAACACCATCATCATGCGCTAGTGGTAAACAAATAGAGCAAGATAAATCACACTTTGGCAATTGAGGTTTTTATGTGCGCTGAAAATAAGAGAAGTAAGCGAAAGAGGAGAATATGGACACGGCAATTTCTAAGGAAAAGAGGCCAACTTGGCATGCCTATTTTGTAAATGGAGCTTGAGGTAAGTAGTTTTAAGTTTTAGCACCTGTCTCTTTGATCAATACGCCATTTCATGTTGCATTTTTATTGGTTAGTCAGTAGACGTAGGTCGTATAGCACTAAACACACTGTGAGATGATCATACTAAACTATATTTGGTCGCAAGACCGTGACAACAGCAGTCTTTGAACCTCACTCACTGTACGACGTTTAGGAGCCACGACCACAGAAATCACCACGATTGGTCATCTTTCATCTGGGACAGCCCTAAATCATACAATGTGTACCGGGCATAAGAAACAATTATATTTTGTTTTAGTTTACTGATTTATTTCTTTGCTGACAGTGCTGCTTAGTCTTTAGATAGAATCTTATTTTGATATTCATGGCTGTGATCAAAAAGAGATTGGTTGCCATCACCCTATGATTTCATTTGAAAAACTGTTCACTCTGTGGGGACTTGTGTATAAAAAAGGGGGTCACGGAATGGTCGGGACTCTCTGTTGTTTGCAACACTAGGGTGTAGCCTTCAGAAACCAAAGAATTGTGGGGTGAGCGGTAACCGAGGCTGCATAAGGTTATGTAAGCAAAAGGGGTTCACTTCCAGTTCTTCTAGAGGAGAGCAACTTCAGCCAGTGATTGACATGCCATTGAGCCACCAAACAAATTTAAGATAAAAGCCAGTATTGCATAAGATTTGGATTAGCCACAAAACTTAAACAAAATTGCAGTTGACTTAGCAGATTCTCCAGGGCCACGCTTCTACAAAAAAAACCAAACAATGTAAACATAGCACAGAATCATTTTGAATCCATCCAGCAGCACCACCCTCGCATTGCATGCCTTGTACTCAAGTTAGTTGTCGGCTTCCCAGCCAGTCATTTCTGTTCCGTTTTTGATGAAGCTGGAGTGTATCCATAAAACATTCCACAGGCAGAAAAAGGCTAAAGAACATATGTCAAAATGTCAGGGTGTAGCTACTGTAACCTTATGGCGGCTCTTGGCTTTAAGTTCGTATATGTTGTAGGGCAACTAAATATAGCTAAAGCTAATTGCTATGAAAGAAGAGACACCGCCCTCCCACACCCCCCATATACAAATAACCGTAAACATTTTCAAACTGTCATTATCATCAAATCTGTTATTACAAGAATTGGTCTCTTCATTAAGAGTTCTTGGGCCGGACACCTGTACTCTCAGAAAAAAAGGTACAAAAGCTGTCACTGGCGTTGTACCTTTTCAAAAGATACACTTTTTTTTCTTTTAGGTACTAATATGTACCTTTAAGTTACCAATATGCACCCTTTAGTTACAAAAGTGTGCCTTTTGAAAAGGTATCGCCAATTGTAAATAAAAATCTAAAACAATTTTAAGTGAAAGATGGGTGTTTTTAATTGCCAAATAAAATAAATTTACATGTACATTCTATACTGGATCTTGTGTGAACATTGTGTGACTTGCAAATGCACACAGGAAGAATTTTTATTCGAAACTGATTGTTGAAATTGAAAAATGACAATGAGTTAGTGTAAAAGCGAGTCCAGTATACCGCCATTGTATTGAAATACCCAACATTCATTAAATGATCTACTTTTGCATTTTGTAGAAGAATTAATACATGAGGATAAGTAAATGATGACATTTTTATTTTTGGGTGAACTATTACTTTAAAAAGCAATGCATATTGCATAAGGAATAACACATTCAGTTCATTTGCGCATGATCAAACCTAACAATTTTGTTGTCATATTTTTGTTTTATGCACTATAAAAGTACCCTATTGTTTTGTAACTCTATTATAATTTAGATTAAAGGATGCATTGCACATTCTACTGGGCTGGCAACGAATTATTCTAAATTATTATTGTTTCGTTGTGGCAAAACATGTTTCAGTCAACACTGCACAAATGGTTTGGATTGTGTCTGGCTTTGGCGCTCATCATGGCTTATTTTTATTGCATCAGTCAAACAATGTACTGTAATTGCCTTGCTTTATGCCATAAACACTGTTTATGATGTATTGTGATAATTCCATGGATGTACAGACTGCCTTGTCAGTAATTGTCTCAGATATGTGTGAACATAAGTGCTCATTTAGAGACCAAAAAAACAACAGCTGAGGGTGCTCTTAACAGCAGATGTAACAGTCACCATATTGTGCAGTGGTGCCATATAGACCTGTCCAGCCTGAGTGACAGAAATCCTCATGAAGCATCGCAGCCTGCATATAATTATCTTTTGCAGGAGAGTGAATAATTTTTATGACACTTGCAAGACAGCCACCTTTTAAAGGGATAGTTCACCCAAAAATGAAAATTCTGTCAGTAATTACTCACCCTCATGTTGTTCCAACCCCGTAAGACCTTTGTTCATCTTCGGAACACAAATTAAGATATTTTTGATTAAATCTGAGAGCTGGATCACTCCTCCATAGGCTTCTAAGGGATTGAAGCTTGTTCCCCGAAAAGTTATTAAAGACATCGTTAAAATAGTCCAAGTGACTACAGTGGCTCAATCTTAAGTTTATCAAGCGACGAGAATACTTTTTGTGCGCGAAAAACCCCAAAAATAACGACTTTATATCAACTATTCATTTCCTTCTCTGTGGGCCTCTAGTCAGTTAACGTAGTGTGATAGCGCAGTGTTTCTGTGTTGTACGTCACACGCATCACACACATGACCAGCGTCGGCCAATAGTGAGCCTACGTGTGACGTAGCACTACGCAATCACACTACGTTAACTGACTAGAGGCCCACAGAGAAGGAAATGAATAGTTGATATAAAGTCGTTATTTTTGTTGTTTTTTGCGCACAAAAAGTATTCTCGTCGCTTAATAAACTTAAGATTGAGCCACTGTAGTCACTTGGACTATTTTAACGATGTCTTTAATAACTTTTCAAGGAACAAGCTTCAATCCCTTAGAAGCCTATGGAGGAGTGATCCAGCTCTCAGATTTAATCAAAAATATCTTAATTTGTGTTCCGAAGATGAACAAAGGCCTTACGGAGTTGGAACAACATGAGGGTGAGTAATTACTGACAGAATTTTCATTTTTGGGTGAACTATCCCTTTAAATTAGTTTATAGATGCACTATACTGTTGCTATGGCACAGTTCAAAGTGTTAAAATGGTTGAAACTTGTCAGAAGTCAATATGAGGGCCAGCACATGCATGCTTGGCACAGGAGAAAAGACCATAATGGGGTACCGCAATTTGAAAAAAGAAGAAAAAGAGGAAAGAAAGTGTAATATTTTTAGTTCCAAATTACAACGTTGGAACTGTTGCTTTGCTCAGCCGACTGTCCGGGGACTGGAATGGCATGATGGGAGCGCAGCCACTGCCAAACTCCACCCAGGTCCCCTCCCTCCTTCCCTCTGCCCTCTCTGTGCTTCTCATCTCCCCTCAAGGCACTAAAATCGCAGACCTGCCTCCACCGCCCCTTATTTCTCCTTTTCCCTGTCCCTCAGCTGGGTCTCACCGGCAGTGGCAATGAAAGCCATTCTTAACTCGATGTGTGGTGAACCACTTTCATTAGTTGCAAGTGAAAGAGAAAAAGACATGTCATCGTAATGCAACCCTTCCATCGGGCCTGAATTTTTTAGGATTGCACAACAATTCATTAAAGCAACCCTCCTTGATGTGAGACCAAGGTTCACAGAATTGAGAAAACCCCTCTTTAACCCTTCTGTTCAGGTTTTCAATGGTGTCTGCTCCTGCACACAGGATTTGATCCCTACATGCTTTTTTTTCAAAACCAATAAAGAAGCTTTGCAAAACTTCCACCAAATAAAATGCAATCACTCATACGCTTTTTATCTGTATAATCCTAAAATATGTTCTTGCCTAGCTACAAGTCTTTGCATGTAAATTGAAAAGAAATTAATTTAGCCAATTTAGTCATTTACCTAAGAAACTGTAAAGTGTTTTGTGTCTAAAATGTGACCCTACGTGTCCTGAGTACAGGATCTTCCACTACTCTGTGGGCACTGAAAGTACACAGACACAGAAGTTTACCATCTGCCGTGCCAAAATACCTGGCAACTGATGTGAAAACAACACAAGAATCATTTGTCTACCCTATGCTTGAGCTCTGAAGTTTAATGATAATAATGCCATTTTATATTCTTGCCACAAACTTCTTCAATAAATTAGATAATGTCTACATCTCTTTACACCTCTTTTAAAGCGAGCAACGGAGGGAAAAGCCCTATTTTAGAAATTACGAGACAAATAACTCAAATTAACTACATGTAACACAGAATCTCAAGATCCCAGTTAAACGGTGGTTTAAGATTCTTTAGAAGCCAGTTCATGATATAACTACTATTCTTGGAAAGGAAACTGGCTTGCAGCAATTGGAAGCTAGCATGAGTAGGTTTTAATGCTTGTTAGGAGAAAGAAAAAGTGGTGAAGTAACAAGACTGGCCGTAAGTAGAAAATAAAGCTGTAAGTTTTAATTAAGTACACCCATAAATGTATTTTTAAACCAATGCATTTTCTCCTAGCAATCCAACTGGTTTGAAGTCTAAATTTATACTCTCTTTTGTTCTTCTGAAGACATTTTAGCAGCATCTAAGCCACTTCAGATGATGGGGGAGGGTATTGCCAATTTGAACGCCTTACACGTAATTGACGAGAAAGAACACACTTTAGCAGGTATTCCATGTCCATTTTTTATAAGTAAGGGGAGTGGATGGTGGAGGATGGATTTCAGAGGGCTTGCAATGGAGAGGCTCAGGATTGGTGGATGCCGTTGTTTGGCATGGCCCCCTGCCAAGCACTTATGTCTTTATATACTGTAAACAGATGACCGGCCAGTCCCGAGTGTGTCTCTGTGTTCATCCTCTCTTTCTGGGCTCTCTCCATATTCTCTTTCTTCCCTTCTTCATCTTTTCTGTAGACTTTTGCTGCATTTGCACACCCTTCAAGACTTTCAACAAGACCGGGCAAAAACAGCAAACACATCCTCCTCCATAAAAACTCTTGAGTCACTTTTCGAGAAACCGCCAGTCAAGCCTTCAGCTGTTTGTAGTGTCGGCGTGGGAGAAAGAAACCATGTCTCAGCAGATGTTGCTCTTGACGGTTGTGTCCATGTGGCTTTTTGCCGGGTACTTTCTGGCAGAGGCAACATATTCCAACCACTATATGCACAACCGCTATCGTGCGTTCAATCACCATACCAACATGGACAATCAGCTTCCTCCAGAGGTACCTGTAGTGACGGAAGCAGTGGCCCCTCGTCCGGTCAACTTCAGTCGCACCTTTTATGGGATCATGTTTGATGCTGGCAGCACCGGCACCCGTATCCACATTTACAGGTTCATTCAAAAAGACCCAGGTAAGTCTCTCCATGTCCTTTCTCCATATCCCGTTTTACGCACTAAATGAGTTCTGCAGATCCCCAGGTTACTTACTTGCTCCTCTTGTAGCTAGAATTTCAATATTTTCCTCTCCAGATGTGTTGCTCTGATTGTCCTGACTCACATCCATGCTTCGGTGTAGCTTAGACCATGAACTCAGAATGATCTTGAAGAGTCCCGCCTTGCACAGTCTGTGAACGGCTGCCCTCTTCATTTCTCTCTCTCTCTCTCTCTCTCTCTTGATTTCTTTCTTACTGCATCCCTCTCAGAAGCCTGTGGCTCATAGCTCGTCTGCTTACTGTGTCTGTGTTTGCCGTGGTTCATTCACTGCATGGTGTGAAGGCAAACAGAAACACGGGGGTGGGAAGAGGAAAGAGGGATGGAGAACGATGGGTAATAAGCAGCTGCAGTTTCATTTAATAAATTGCAACCCTGAGCAATATGTTAAAGATTATGGGTTTGAGCTGATAATGCAGTAATCGGTTCCCCAAAATACCCATCAAATGGAGACATGGCATCACTCCTGATGAGGTAAACTCTGAGCCTTGAGAAACACTTAATTTGCCTGTCTGGAAAAATCTTGGTGGTCGCCATTTGTGGTAAACATACAATAACCAAATGTCTCTGCTCATGCACAATAACCTTTTAAGAGATGGAGTCAAGTTGCCCACAGTCCATTGCTAATGTGCACCTTCTAATAGCATACATCTTCAATTGTCCCCTCTGACATTTCTGTCTGTCTCTGTGTCCCACAGCGATGCTTCCAGTGCTTGACAATGAGATGTACCATGCCGTGAAGCCTGGATTGTCAGCGTATGCAGATAAGCCTGAAGAGGTAAGCCACTAACTTTCTTATAACATCAGGGAACGTTATTTCTATTATATTCTAATGTCTTTGACTTTTTCCAGTCTCTTCTGTGCAGTGCAGATGGAGGAAGCATGTATATATATATATATATATATATATATATATATATGTATATATATTTTATATTTCCACTGTAGATAACAAGAAAAATCTGCACTCAGCACTATGGAATTATAGACTGTGCAATGATTCTTTACTTTAGTTTGTGACCACACAGTAATTTCTGTTTTTGCATATGTACTTTTTGCAGATGTTTTAATAAAAAAAAACTGCTTTATGCCAGTATTCTACTGATGTTTTTTCTACCCATGCTCAACTATGTAGCCATGAGCCAAGGACATTGAAATGGTTAATAATTCTGCTCTCCATTGAAAGACCTTGTAGACAAACAAGATGCCAGTTCAGCTGTTTATAGATCATACTATTGTTACAGGACAGGGCTAGGATGGTTCCTTTGAGTTCTCTTAGAGGAATTGTGGTGTATTTGCAATAATATGTACATATTTTCCATTTGCTAGGGTGGAGAATCCCTTAGGCAACTGCTGAAGGTGGCAAAGAAGACGATTCCCAAAGAGGAATGGATACAGACACCTGTGGTTCTGAAAGCCACTGCCGGCTTGCGCCTGCTGCCTCAAGAAAAAGCCAAAGCCCTGTTGGATGAGGTAAGGCTTCCTCTCTTTCTCAGACAATTTGGTAGAGAAACCAACCAACCCAAAGGGATGCAAACCACGTTGTGTGCGAGACAGAGAGAAAGAAAGACAGGAAACGTAAGAGAGAAGAGAAACCAATACTGTGCAAAAGCAGCTGTTCTGAGGCTGTCTGGAGTTAAAGGAACCCAAATGCCTTTTGAATTGTCGTATTCAATGCCACCACACCAGCCGCACTTGTGGTTTCTAGCTTGCCCAGTTTCAGACAATTTTGGCCAAGATTGATTCAGTGCACTTCCCGTTGACTCCAGATAAAAAGAGCCGCTTGAATATTTATTTTGTAACAACCAAATGGTTTCTTAATTTTCTTAATGGTGTACACTACAGAGGAACACATGAGTCATGAGCTCTTAGATTTCATTACATTGTAGAGTTGAAATTGTACACTATGCGTTAATACATGTAATGTACAAGTATTCTGGTTTGTGTCCATAGGTCAAAGAAATTTTTGACGACTCTCCTTTCTTTGTGCCAATCAACAGTATCACCATAATGAATGGCACCAATGAAGGTACTATAACTTTTCTCTCTTTAACATATCCAAGATAATGAAGCACACATGTAAATTAAACCCATGATGCAATGCACAGACTTTGAAACATCCCTTTTACCCCAGCTTTCCTGTGTCTGTTATTGTGATAGCGACCTGAGTATTTAATATAGCTGTCTGGATTAAACCTTGTCTGGAAGCCTCCCACGCTCAATATAAAATAATCCTCCACATTTTTTAATTTAAGTTGACATTCGTTTTACGCAAACCCAGACATTCGCATACTTGTCCGGTGGTTTTATGAGGAGTGACTAATTTCACATCTCAGACATGTTTAATTACCTGGGCTGGTCTTTGATGGCCCCAACATAAGATGTATACTTTCTATGAAGACATTAGTGATAAAAACCTTAATAATAAACATGCAGTACTGTATTTACTGAATATGTATATTAAAAAAACACTTGCAGGTGTCAGATATCAAATGTTAAATAATGTGGTGACTGGTGTTTACCATATTATTTAGAGTTAAAAAACTTGATATTTAGTATTCAAATTATGCATCTCAGTAGCATGGATTCTCTATCTTACAGGGGTCTTGGCATGGGTTACAGTAAACTTCCTCACAGGTAAAGTATTGCTAAACATATTTTTTTCACGGATTTGGATGACTGATAATAAATTTAATTTTACACAAGTTTATTATACCTTTGTATTGCAGGTCATTTGTATGCTAAAACAAGGAAAACTGTTGGGATCCTGGATTTGGGTGGAGGGTCAACTCAGATTACGTTCCTTCCTAAGTTAAAGGTATAACGATAAGACAAAAGTTGGCATACTGGCTACTATGTTTCAGTATTACACTGTCTTGCATTGACACTATTCTCTTTCACAGAAAACTGTGCGGTCTGCTCCTCCAGACTACATTGCCAAAATCAATATGTTCAACAGCACTTATGCGCTGTATACTCACAGGTCAGATAACTTGACGAAACAATAGTTATTTTGTCCCTTTTCAGACAAAGACCAACAATATGCAACAATTTGCCATCATCATTTTTACTCTTTTACCATTTGCAGTTACCTTGGAAATGGATTAATTGCTGGCAGACTGGCAACTCTTGGTGCTCTTGGTGCTGATGGTAAATATTAATGTTTTTTTGTTTGTTTACTTGATGTTTTATAATTGATGATTATTATATTTTCTCACAATGTTCACCCTTCAGGACTTGACTGGAAAGTTTTCAGAAGTTCTTGTTTGCCAAAAAAATTCAGAGAAGACTTGAGCTTTGGTGAACACACTTACAAAGTCAGTGGAACCCCAGATGGTGAGTGACCTCAGATTAAGAATAGAATAAAGTTAGTACTTTTTTTGCATACTACAAGTATTATTGTGATCAATTCATTGTCGTACTCCAAAGTTGAACAGAGACTGCTTTTCACGACTCAATACATTTTCAATAGATAAAGTCTTACAATATATATCTAATCCTTTTCTATATATATCCTGTTACACAAAAATGTCACTCACATTGACTTCAAGCTTCCATTTACAGTCAGAATAAAACAGAATTTAAAATCAATTTGATTTTACCTTAATTACCTTCTCTGGGGGTCATTTCTGGCTCCACAGAAATACTCAAATGAACATTGTATTTAAGCAGAGAGAAAATAGTCAGATCACTCAACACTCTTGATTCAACACTCTCATAGGAATATAAAAAAGAAACTAGTTCAGTTACGGGCTTGACATTTAGCCTGCCCCTTTCTCCCTTCAGCAATGTTGTAGTGCAGATTTACCAGTTATGATGGGCCTTGTTAAGCAGTCCATATGGTTTCCAACTGGTAGAAATTACCAACCAGTTAGCTCCAGGCCATAGGAAAGCTGCCTATTTGGTGCTTCCTGGGAGGAAATCTTTCCCTGAAGAAATTGAGAGACAGGACAAAGTTAGGTTTACGATAAAGGGCAGTGAGGTAAAACTGCAACTGCAATTTACGAGATCTCAATAACAGGAGTATAAATAACATTTGGTCCTTTATTTCCAGGTTATGCAGGGTACAAGTTGTGCTACCAAGAGGTGACGCGAGTGGTGAAGGGAATTGTGCACCAGCCTTTTGAGGTCAAGGGAAGCAGCATCTTCTATGCCTTTTCCCATTACTATGACAGAGCTGTGGATTCCGGTCTCATTGGTGAGTAGAATTACATTAGAGATAAGGGTTAATGCTACGGAATGTCTACACATGCATCATCTTTAAAAATTATGCTGAACAAACATGTATTGTCTCAATCCTTTAGACAGATCTCGTGGTGGTACTGTGGAAGTCAGGGATTTCAAAAAAAAAGCCAAAGAAGGTAAGACGTTGGACATTCTCCCAATCTCCAATGAACACTTGGGTCAAAGTCCTGCCGCACACATTGCACAAACATAAACCCTTGGTGCTTATTTGCCTTTGAGGTTCTCGACAATCACACTGGCTTCACAAAATGATAGCTCTGCCACCACATAAACATAGGTTGTGCCTCTCCCACACAAATACTTCTGCCTTCTTTTGTAACTCTCCAACCCGTTATCTCAGCTTTTCCATGCCCTTTGCGTAGAAGATTATGTTATGAGTTCTTGTACAGAATGTGACGCATACGTCAGTTTGAGACCTGAAACTGATTCATAGAATATGGCTCATGTCGTAGATTGTGTCAAACAGTAAATGTCCACAGAGAAGATTTATCACTAGGGGGAATGAGTTGGCGCCTTATGTAAGGCATTTATTTGTACACTGACACTGTTGCATGGTCCCGATGAACCACATTTGGCACGTTGGTTATCCCAATGGCAGCAGCCCTGTGGGTACTCCCTCCTCCCTGACCGTGAGACAACACCTAATGCCCAATATCTAACTGGAGGCAGCCAGGACATAATGTCTCACTCTGTGTGGGAAGACTTGGTATTACTTGGCCTGCCTCATGGTTTGGAGCACGATCAGCACACGTGTATGAAATTATTCTTTTGTACTTTTCTCCTGTTCTTTCCCTCTTCCCAAACTTTCACAAGTCACCTTGTCAGCTGGAGGAAAAACAAAACATTGGGAAGACCTGTTTCACAAAGATGTGCTAGACAGTTGTAGCAAACACAGTGCTGGTGCCTCAATGTCTTACATAATTTTCCCCAGACTCTGACACACTGTAGCCTGACAATCAACAGTCTGTCCTCACTAGATAGTGTATACACTATGCTTATCTCATGTGGGAGTCTTTTAGTCTTTTAATCCTGTCTTTATGTATTTTTATTGCCCAATTCTACACTCACAGAGTTACAAAATGTTTACATTGTCTGTGCAAAACTCATTGCCATGTGGTTGCAAAGGTTTTCAACTTAGTTCTTAGTTCTATGGTGTTCTGGGTACTGGGTAGTACTTTTTACTCAACAAGCCACGCAATTTGAGGAATAACTCAAACAAACCGTGTGGGATGAGAAATGCGTCAAGGTTTAATACTAAGGTTTAAGCGTTTTTTCTTAAAATCCTTTACTGTATGAGCAATCGTTGCAGCTTCCCATAGCAAGCACAGCTAATTATAGTTCTTTTCTTTTTCTTAATCAAGTGTGCAACAAGATGACTAAATACCGCCCAATCAGCCCCTATTTGTGCATGGACATGACCTACATCACATGCCTACTGAAAGAGGGATTCGGCTTCAAGGATAGCACTGTACTGCAGGTGAGGCTAAAATATTAAAACAACAATTTAAAAATGAGAAACTCCTGTGAAGCTTGAACAAATTTACAGGAAATACACTATTAAGGAGATCTCAAACCTGTTTTCTGTACATTTTTGGTTGTGCTTAATTAAAGTGCCAAGAGCCTATATTAACATTCCTTGACAGCACAATTTTAGTCATAGCTTAATGATCTTCTTTTTCTTCACAGCTTACCAAAAAGGTGAATAACGTGGAGACAAGCTGGGCACTCGGCGCCATCTTTGATCATTTCCACAATCTCAACATTCAATAAATCCTGCAGTCTTGTGGATTCCAGCATGAGGGGGAGCACAGGGGGCAAGCAGGGGGAAAATCTCACCTGGTCAAGCAGTCTCCCCCCTTCCTCCTCCCCTAAAACTCTTAAGTGGGTTTCAGATCTGTCCTGCACTGCAGCCCTGTATCTCAACACTCTCCTTCCTCACCAACTAAACACCCAGAGAACTGTTCACAAAGAAATCACTATATTTTTGTAAAGATGGCAGCTTCCCCATGGCCAGTCTGCTATTTCTACTGTATGTTTACATTTTTTTCAGCTGCCGTCTTAGACCTATTCAAAGCTCTTGATTCATGCTGTTGTGCAGGATATTGTGCAGTGTGACACATGTAAAAACATTGCGTTGAGTAGAGTAGCTTCCGTAGCTTCTTCTACAGTTATCTGTTATTAGTAGTGCTTGCACAGTAGTGTAGTGCTGTTTTAGGTTATGGTGAATTATTATATTAATTTCCATGTAGTGGCACGTAACACTTTAACGTAGCTGGTAGAGTTACAGCTATCGTTCTATGTTTTAGTTTGGGATCAGCAGCTTAAACTGGGGATGATTGGACAGGTGCGGATCAGAACAAATCAAATATAGTCACTTTACATGGGCACATGAATGCTGTTTTACATATTAATGAATAATGCATGTATTTACACATATCTGTTTGAGTGGTAAAGAGGTTTCCATAGCTAGAGTTGTAGAGTTGAGGTGGAAGCTTTTCAGATAGTTATCACTTTTGGTCTAATTCTATAGGTGCTTTTTTTTAACTGAGGTCTAACCAACCATGGTTTTTAACACTGAATGGCATGCAGTTTAATACACTTGCACTGCAGCCATCATCAAATTCAAAAGGAATGCAAATGCTTACATGGCTAAATCCTAGTATAAATAGCCTACTAAAATATAACTCAAATGACTACTGGTCAGAGGTTATTAAAGTAAATAATATTATTCATTACTGTATTTAAACAGTTTATTTTTACACCAACATGCAAACAAAGTTTAGAGTACCTATTTTTTATGTCTTTAAACATCGGTTAGTTATTGTGGATGGTTTTAGGTAGTTTTAGGGGGTTATTATGTGGAACAGCGTTAAAAAGTTGCTGTTGTGTGTATGCACAGATGCTCAGTTGTAATTGGGCAAAATTAGGTCAGAAACGTGACAGATGCATACTGCTGACAGATTTAGGACCAGTGTCAGAAAGTAACAGTCTTTGCTCAGTAGGCAGTATCATGTTAAGTGCCTTTTGTGAATTATTGTACAAATATTTATTACATGGATACTTGCTGTATATGCTGTGTGGCATTGTTGCATTTCTTAATCCATCAACCTCAGTATACCTTTATATGTCGTTTTTCTACGACTGTATATATCAGTAATTTACTTTTTTACCAATTGTGTCATAGTTCAATATATGGCATGAGATTATCATGTAGGCTTCGCCATTGTTAGTGGTATTCTCTACAGCAAATGCTATAAATATGCTTTCAAAATCAGTGTTGTGTATGAAGTGATATTGTACATGTATGAATAATAAATAAATAAAAATCTGTTGTTGAATACATTTAACCAACAAACTTGATATTTTGGATCATCAGGTAACAAATTCAACTTGAGGTATTCTTGAACTACTAATATTTCTCTTTATTATTCTCTCAGTGTATACAGTATAGAATAATAATGTAAATCACTAAATCATAAACATTAAATGCAATGAAAAGAAAAACTTGATGTTCGTGTGTATCTGAAACTAAACACTAATCATATAATAGACGATTATTGTTGCTTACCTACTACTAGTGAGTTGAATGGGTCTCCTTGTTTCACAAAATTGAAAGTTCCCATGATTTAAACATCCAAAAACATTACTGTAGGCGATTCAAATTCGCGCCATTTATGAAACCCCGTGTAAGACAATCATCACGAGTGTTTTCATCACGTGAATTGTCGCGAGATAAAAGGGTTAACCTAGTTAAAAAAACGGTTGCTAATGCGATGTGAAATGCGAACATTTATTCGTCGATATTAGTTTATAACTTAGGACATTAGAACCCCAGTCAAATCAAAAGGTAAGTTTATGACGAGATACATTTTTCATCAGCTTGCAAATACTTCCCACAGGAGTTCTGTTGTACAAGAAAAGAGGCCTTAGAAATGCATCCTTTGTGTGTGTGTGTGTGAAAATCTTTTATGTCATTACTCTCAAATCTATTAACAATCAAGAAGAGTGACATATAGACAATATTTATTGAAAATTGATGTTCTTCCTAATCATAAAATGTAAATGGCATTTTCTTTTAAGTTTCTGACCAGCCTAAACATTCTTAGAGATGATATACATTTCCTATACAAGGAAAGCATGATTATCCTTGAAATTACATCATCCTTGAAATTACATAATTTTAGAAACATGCCTTTATTTATCCTTCACAAATTTAATACCATTCAATGGGCCATTTTTATAGTATGAAAGTAACAGTCTGAGAAATTTGGTAGAGCATTACGTGTTCTATTAGCAAAGAAGGCAGAGCAGTAGGAGTTATATCTTATATTTTATATAATATTTTCATATGGGTAATTGGAAACAATGGCATAGAAATGTTTCCCACATAGACAGAGGAATAAAATATAATTTACTAATTTACACTTATACATTCAATGAACTGAATCTTCATAACAGAGATCCAGCAAATATCAAATGTGCATCAAGTGTTTTACTTGCTGGCGTAAGCCATGATCTGCTCCTGTGGGTAAAAGAAAAAATATATAACTACAGGTAAGTGACATTCAGGAAAGCAATATTTATAAGCAACAAGTGATGTTTCATCGTCTAAAAGAGGGAAATGCAGATCTTCCCGTTTTTTGAACATGACACACAAGTCCTCCTTACATTATGAGCCACATACACTAGGCTGTAACATTTATAATAGAATCACAGAATGTGGGAGATATCCCTCAAGGCTTAAGACAAGTTCCAACCTCTGGTTGGAATCGCTTAGTAAAGGAATGAAGCCATTTCATAAGAGTGGCCTGTAATAAAAGGAGTGTGAAAACACAAGCCAACACCACCATGCACAGCCCTGCAACCCCACCCACACACTTTGGGTAACAGTAAATTTAGGACTAAACATAAGCCATAGTAGTTGCTCCTGACCATGTAAATTACAGGCACGGATAAGAGTAGAAAGGCATGTAATCAGAGGACAAGCTGTGGGGGTGGGGTTAGAAAGGGGAAGAAGTCAGAGGAAGAGTGAAAGAGAGAGCAAAAGTTGGAGAGGTGAAAAAAGGCTGGATGTACAACAAAGCGAAGAGAGAGGCACGGATGACAGAAAGGAACGAGAACACGAGAGGAGCGCCACAGAGCTGAAGAAAAGAACAAGATCCTAAATAAAGGAATACGATGGAGGAAGGGAACAAATTGTACAATAATTTCAGAGCAAGAACTAAAAATAAAACTTTTGAAGAATTTGTGGGAAGAAAAAGAGATGTGATCATACTTTAAGTGGTGGCAGTGCATTGGTAGCCTGAAGGCCGAAGGTTCTCAGTAGAACCATTGGGGCAGCATTAGAGGAATACATCCTCTTCATGAGGTCAATGGCTGCCATCATGGGAAGATTGTGTCGCTGACGTTCAGTCTCGAACTCCAACAGATGCTGCATGGCTCCTAGAGATCAAAGATCAGCGGTTAAACCATTTGCATTTGAAGTACAACTTTTTTTTCCTTAAAAAAGTTGACCTTTCTGTGATCAATTTGGTGCTTGTCATTCTGGAGATTTCCCTGATTAAAATACAATGTTTACAATATGGATGAATACAGAAAATATCAGTTACTGCTTTTTTTTACATATTTGATTTTCTGATAAACTGATGTCAACAATTCCTCAAGATTTCCATTTGTGGCTACAAAGAAATTTATTAGCAGTTCTTGGCAGGAGTGACTAGCAAAACACTGCTCCAGGACAACCAGTTCTTTTTTACTAAAGACCACCGCCAATACAAGTAAATGGAAAAGAACTTATGAAAACCCACAGATAGCTCCACTGGGCTCTTCTGAACCAAAAGTATGATACTTCAGGTATGAAATAAGACCTAAATATACATAGAGGAGAATTCCAAACCAACAAAAGGCCTTAATGTTTCTTTGTCACGTTTCTTCAACGTGAGGTAGTTCTTCACAATATAGCTGATATAATTTATGACTTTCTGAATTTGATTATGCTTTTCGAAAAAGCGCATTAGATGATTTTATCTAATCATTATTAGATGAAAATATTTGGTGTGTATATTTGAAAATTGTCACATAAGTACAAATCCGGTGTGCACATACATTCGCCTTGCTTCTGATGTTGTAACACTTACCAAGGTCTTTTCCATTATACGCTGCTTGGCTAAGAATTTGTGTGAGATAGGCCACATCGCCAAAGCCTAGATTGGCACCTTGGCCTGCTAATGGATGGACTCTATGTGCAGCATCTCTGAAATGAGAAAGATCAGGAAATATAGAGAAGAAACCTCAAGAGTCCATATTTAACAGCAATGGCCAAAGCTGCTGAAATGTCCTCCATGTGGCCTCTATATTACCTTAGATCCAATGTAATATCTCCAATAAAAGCAAACCTAAATACATAATCACATAGGTTGTGATTTTTGAAGGTTTTCAGCGTATTGGTATACATGCTCATTGAAAGATATATCCTTTACCTATAAATAGGACTGCACTTATGGATAAATCATACAAATACTCAAAACCAAAAGTTGGTTAATGCACTAACTTTGCAAACATACCCAATGAGTGCCACTCGGTGGCGGATGTATTCTGTGGCATGACCCATGCCTAGCGGGAACATAACCCGGCTCTTAGGGCCAATGCCTGCAACGCTAGGTGGAAGCTGACGTGCAGAGCCGCTGTCAGGCATCAGGACAGATAGAGCGGTCCGGAACACAGAGCCGGCAGTCTCCACCAGCTCAGAATGGTTTTCATTACTCCACTGAACAGAGTGAAACAGAGAAGAGAACAGCAGTCAATGCAACAGAGGAATGATATGTGCAAGAATCTCTATTCATAATATATTTGTTAAAGGGATAGTTCACCCAAAAATGAAAATTCTGTCAGTATTTACTCACCCTCATGTTGTTCCAACCCCGTAAGACCTTCGTTCATCTTCGGAACACGAATTAAGATATTTTTAATTAAATCTGAGAGCTGGATCACTCCTCCATAGGCTTCAAAAGGATTGAAACTTGCCGGCCTCGAAAAGTTATTAAAGACATTGTTAAAATAGTCCAAGTGACTACAGTGGCTCAATCTTAAGTTTATCAAGCGACGAGAATACTTTTTGTGCGCAAAAACAAACAAAAATAATGACTTTATTTAAATTATTCATTTCCTTCTCTGTTGGCCTCTAGTCAGTTAACCTAGTGTGATTGCGTAGAGCTACGTCACACGTAGGCTCACTATTGGCCGACGCTGGTCATGTGTGTGATGCGTGTGACGTACAACAACAGAAGAGCTGCGCTATTACACTAGTGAACTGACTCGAGGCCCACAGAGAAGGAAGTTAATAGTTGAAATAAAGTCGTTATTTTTGTTTTTTTGCGCACAAAAAGTATTCTCGTTGTTTGATAAACTTAAGATTGAGCCACTGTATTCACTTGGACTATTTTAACGATGTCTGTAATAACTTTTCGGGGCCGGCAAGTGTCAATCCCTTAGAAGCCTATGGAGGAGTGATCCAGCTCTCAGATTTCATCAAAAATATCTTAATTCGTGTTCCGAAGATGAATGAAGTTCTTACGGGGTTGGAACAACATGAGGGTGAGTAAATACTGACAGAATTTTCATTTTTGGGTCAACTAACCCTTTAAACTCAAACTTAAAGGTGCAGTGTGTGATTTTTAGCGGCATCTAGTGGTGAGGTTACGAATTGCAACCAACAAAAGTGTGTCATCGTCTGAGACAGCAGAGAGTAGCCAGTTCAGCAATGTTTCTTTACAAGGATAAATTAAGAAATTATGTTTACTTGATTATTCAGTAAAACTATATGTTATTGCGAATATTATTGTTACTTGTCCATCATTGTGTGAGTGTTTTATTCGCTGAACTAAGCTTGCTTCCTTGCACGAAGAGCAACATAGTAACGAAACGCGTTTGTCCGTTTAGGGCTACTGTAGAAACATGTCGGCGCATTTCAATGTAAGGGGACCCGCAGTGTATGTAGATAGAAACTGCTCATTATAAGGTAATACAAATATAACGGTTCATTAAGTAAGGTCTTTATACACCACTGAAAACTTCTTTTTCAAGGTAGTGACGAAACGCACTCTGTAGCGCTGTGTGTTCGCTGTCGGCTACGGTAGAAACATGACGATACAATATGTCGACCTCCATAGAAGGGGGTGCCCGCGGTTATGGAGATATAAATGTCTCATTCTAAGGTAATAAAAACATAATGGTTCATTATGCAAGGTCTTTATACACCACTGAAAACATAGTTATGGATCTTATATTGCATTTCTGTCAATAGATCCTCAGAAATATTACACAATGCACCTTTAAAGGTTGTATCAGCGATTGTAGGTGACATCACTTCTGTTTGTGTTTGAAGCGAGATCCCAAACAAACCAAGTTAGCTCGCCCCTCCCTCCCAGAAAAAAAACTATCATGCACGCGCATTTCTTAAAACGACAGACACACGATATTCAGATCGACGTTCTACCTCAATGATGGCTCATTCTGCTGGGTAAGACATTATAGTTGTTTTTGTAACAATTTTATAACCAAGTAAATATAATATCCGTTATTTGCACATTCAATATTGTGTATTCTCAAATAGGCTAATGCAGAGAATGCTTTTTTTTTTCTTTTTTCTTTTTTACTTTGTATGCATGAACATTATGTTATCAACTACATAGCTCGCTTCCAGCTTTGCTCCCAGCTAACAGAATAGTCATTTGAAATATAAATGGTTACTAGCAAGGCGTCTTAACGTTGCCTATTATCATTTATTTACCTAGTACAGTTCTGTACGAGGGAGAGGTCGGGCTGCTTCGTTGATAGACGCTGGCTTTTTTATGAAGGTAAATTAGTAGCAAATTTCGAGAGCACGTAGATGTGAATTTGAGAACTTGTACAATAAATATTCGTACTTGTACGCTAAAATGTACACTCACAGCTTCAATGTGAAAACCTGTAAAATAAAAATCTGAACTTGAACGCTGAGATTTGCACTCGCAGACAATAGTCACAAACCTGTATTCTGAATTTGAAGCTGCAGACAAGCAGTCAAAAATTTGTAAAATGCCATTCACAAAGATACAATGACAGACACAAACTTGTAACATATATTTGCACTTATTCTTACATTCACACTCAGAGTACAACCTCAAGTAGGCACTTGCAACTTCTTAAATCTTTTGCTACTCTTTTCGCGATTTATTAGATGCAAAACTAACTTGTGCACTTGCAACTCAGTGGCGGCGAGAGAGGAAGGGGGGGCGGGAGTGGGGGTGTTCAAAGGAGCCGTTTTATTGGTTGGCGCCTAGCCAATGAAATGGGACTTCTGTTATATGTGATGATGTCACGAAACCCGCGTCCTCGGGTGCGATCTGAATATGATCTGAAACGCTAAACTTGTTGTGAGGTGTGTATGCATGTACAAATCTTTGTATATTTATTGTTGCATTAAAAAAAAATAAAGATCTGAAATGCTAACATGGCTTAATGCATTAGACTGATATTAAAAGAAATAAATGATATTACCAAACTCAGTAAACAACACCATACTAATAATGCATACTATGTACAGCAAAGCAGATCAGCACAGAATATGAACACAACGCATTTAAGACAGTGGTATGAAAAGGCCAAACTCAGGAAACACCATGCCTTACTAATAAAGCATAGAAAAGTAATTTGCACATAATATGAACGCAACACGTTTAATTGTACGTTAAGCATTTCCCTCCCATAGAAAACCAAGAAAACGCTTCATGAGGCTTAATGGACCAACAGTTATAAAAAAAAAAAAAACACAATTTGTTATTATTAATAAAACTGCAGGCAGCAGGTTTATTTCGTCATATTCTGGGCTCATTGGCTTTTCTGTAGCCTACAAGGCTATGCTTAATTAGTATGGTGTTGTTAACTGAGTTTGATAATATCATTTATTACTTTTAATATTAGTCCATCACACACGGGTTTCGTGACATCATCACAAATAACAGAAGTCCTATTTCATTGGCTAGGCGCCAACCAATAAAACGGCTCCTTTGAACACCCCCGCTCCCGCCCCCCTTCCTCTCTCGCCGCCACTGAGTTGCAAGTGCACAAGTCAGTTTTGCACCTAATACCTGTATATCGCGAAAAGAGTAGCAAAAGTCAAGGCGCGAAATTTGAACTTGCAGTGTCAGATTTGAGAAGTTGCAAGTCCCAATTTGAGGCTGTACTGCGAATTTGAATTTTAGAAGAAGTGCAAATTTGGATGACAAGTTTGTGTCTGTCATTGTATCTTTGTGAATGGCATTTTACACATTTGTGACTACTTGTCTGCAGCTTCAAATTCAGAATACAGGTTTGTGACTATTGTCTGCAAGTGCAAATCTCAGCGTTCAAGTTCAGATTTTTATTTTACAGGTTTTCACATCGGAGCTGTGAGTGTAAATGTTCTTGTACAAGTACGAATATTTATTGTACAAGTTCTCAAATTCACATCTACGTGCTCTCGAGTTTTGCTACTAATTCACCTTCATACTTTTTCTTCAGCTCCGACTTCGAGTGCAGCCGTCACCGTGCACGAGCGCAAAACCTCACAACACCCACCCCCAGTCGGTGATTGGTTGGAACACTATTTATTTTGGTTTTGGGTGGGTGGTGAATCCAATTGTTTTTGTGTGCAGATCTCAGAGCCTAGGCTGCCTACAGAGACGCGTTTTTTTGACGGCTTGCTTGTGGGGCGGGCAGCTAGCGGATCGTTAGGAAAGAACGTCTTTCCAAATCATAACTTTGTTTCTTCTATCTAACATGATTTTGAAGCACCTCTGAGTGCTGGAAGTGGAACTAAAAAAAAAAAAAACGTCAAAGAACCAGAAATGAATTTGGAATCAGAATCTTTACATCCAAATTCGCATGAGCACCACAAAAGGGGAAGATTTTCACATAAAATAGAAAAAAAAATTCTTAAAACGGCATGTTCCTTAAAGCTTTAGAGAAGTATTTTTCAACTAGGGAGCTGAAAACTGTAATCACTCAATTAATTGACTGTAATCAATCAATTACTATATCAACACTCCCAGTTTCACAGTCCTGTCATAATACAGCAAAAACAGTGGAGGAAATATCTTACCCTATATTAGGAGGTCTTTGAATATTACTTTATACAATGGGAGGCCTTCGAGTCAAAAAGGTTGAGAACTACTCCTTTAGAGGACTTGGAATAGAGTACATGATTTATATGGACTACATTTCTTGACAGTTTTATGGTGTTTTTTTTTTTTTTCTTGAATCATGACAGACCCTGGTCACTGTTGCTTTTTATTGTTTGGGAAAGAGCTGCGTAAACATCCTTCAGTGGAACACCGCAATTTTGAAAATAGTCATATGGGTTTAGAATGACATGAAGACGAGTAAATTATGACATCATTTTCATTTAAGGTTATCTTCATCTTGACATCTAGAGGTAAACTATACCTTCTTCCTTTTGTGCATTCAAAGCAGTCTTAAAAGACAAGGTATTTTAGCAGAGATGCAAAAAGCATGCCTAATTAAACTAAAATGCTGACCAGGCCACAAATTTGAGTTTGGTCTGCAAAAAAAACATTCTGTGGAGTAATGACCAACGCTGGAAAACCTTGGGCTTAATTAGCAAACCAGTTCTGATGGCAGGCGTGACTCAGATGCAAAGGCCTGTGACCAGTAAGGCCAGTAAAAATAGCCAGCTTGGGAAAAGAGGAGTTTCTTTGATGAAAAAAAAAAAAAAAAAAAGGTTGTGAGGGTCAATTTGAGGGCATTCAGCCGAAATGAAGAGAATGCAGAGCAATGCTATGACATGACGTTTCAATCAAAAACCACTGCTTTATTACGTTATTCTACATACGGAAATTACCTTTTGTCGAGAAATATTGCAAATAGCACAGCACTCGTAAACTGTTCAGTTTAAGGAGGTGAACCACAAGTGTGACAACAGGGCCAGTGTTTACTTACAAATGCAGAGTTAATGGCATCCACAAAGCTCTCCTCATCCAGCTGTAGAAGTTCTTCAGCATGCTGATGACTGGTGGACCAGACCAGCGAGCTCTCACTGTCTGACAACTGCACAACAGACACATATACACCACGTCTGGGCATGAAATGCATTTTCCATTTGACCACTAAGCGATATCATGACGAGCCAATAAAACAAATCAAGCACAACTGACATCATTTACAAGTAAAATAGACAAGTTTAGCTCACAGGAAGCATCGCAATGGGGCCAGTTGGGAGGAACCTCTGCCAGGCAACGTTATTTTCTGTAGGCTGAAAAACAATAATGCAAATATATTTTTCTTCCATAATGTGGCATGTGAATTAAAATGTTCAATAAGTTGACAAGTACACGATATGATTTGAACTTCAAACTGGAGGATCATCATACCTCAGACAAATGCAGAACAGCGACGACTGCTGACTGATCGTAATTCCATTTGACCGTGGGGATGCCCGCCTCCCTCCGCACCATTGAATTCGGCCCGTCAGCACCAATCTGAAAGAGCCAATCACACCTACTGTACCTTCAGAAATTCTGAGGTTTTGCTTATGTGCACTGTTCATATTCTACATACCAACAGTTTGGTGTGGAGAGTCTTTCCATTCGCTAGAGTCACCTGAACCCAAGGGATGGACTCAGAGACATGGTATGGACGGGGCCAGGTGTATTTCACCACTTTTGTTCGGTACTGCACTTCAACATGGTCTAAAAAAAAAAAAAACCCACCAAAACATCATAACACATTAAAATGCAACAAAAAGAGCATTAGTCCAAATCTTGTTCAGTTCCACTTGAGAAATGGGAAAAAATCCAAATATACATGGTTTGGCTGTGACAGTCAAAAATGAAGGCTCATCAAGTCTCCTCATAAAACACAAAGTTGTTTTCCTTCCTCTGGCTGAGGATTGCTAACATTGACAATTTTCTTGATGGCTTTGGCAAGTCACTCACAGCTTACTAATGGTGTTTATCTACAAGCAGGCCCTGCAATACATGTGACCAACTGCCAATATCCTGCACACAACATCGAACAAAAGTAAAGGAAGCAGAAAATCCACTTTTCTTAGAATCACTGGCAGTCTAGCACATGAAAAGATCCAGAATTACGCCTACGTTTCGGACTTGGAGTCCTTTCTGTCCACAAAATTGAACACTAGTTCTTGCACAAAACACGGGTGAGAAATATTGATTTGAAAGCAGAGTAATGGGAAAAAACAGTTGGCTGATGCATGTACTTTTCATCTAGTACTTTAGCAGAAATAGAAGACCGTTAAAAAACACCAACTTGACAAACACGTGAACACGCACGTGCTACCGCACATCTGTTAAACGTAAGATGCGTTTTAAAAAAGGCCTGTTTTTAAAAATATGCAGTTTTACAGAGCATGGCATGGAAAAGCCAAATGCGGAGCCTTGGAACAGTTTAGTTAATTACAACAACAAAACGTTACAGTAAAACGCTGTCCGTGCTCGGGCACCCCGAGCAAGCGAGATGCTACGGCTGGAAAGGAATGTGGTTTCTATAAATGGGTCAATAGACCACTGCACGTGTCCGAACAGGGTGGCAATTCTCGTGGAGCTTCTAATGTGCTGGATGATCGAAATAGCAGGAAAAACACATATGTCCAAAGAAGTGGAATCTTTAGGAAAAAAAACATGAGAAGAAAGATGTTCAAAAGGAGTACAAATAAACATTTAGCCAAGACAGGAAGGAATGGCTTGTGGTGACATCATCTGCCAAGCCATCCCTAAAACTAATTAACAGGGAGCCCACTCAGCGCTCGACAGTGCAAGCCACTGCTGGGAGAAACATGGGAAGAGCACAGCAAAAGCAACGATCAAGGATATATATCATCATGTAATGATCAAAGTTCAGTGTGCAAAGCAATGATTACAAAAACAAACACAAATGGATCCATATATCAAACATCAAAATGTGTCTGTTACCAGAAAGAGTGTGCAGCTGTTTGGTGAGGGCGGACACAATGACGTCGTTCTCAACGATGTACGCCATCTCGTCCTGCAGATTCTCCTTATCAAATGTAATCAGAGCATCTGAACAAGCATCCCAAACCTAAAGCAAAGAGACAAATTATTGCTGTGGTTTACAACTCTATCCTTAAGTGACCGCTCGGGCTCTATTTATGGATTTCCAGAAAGCACGTGCTTCAATGAACTTGAACACATCAAAGCTGTTCGACTGAGTGAAGAGTTTTGCCAGATACTCTAACCAAACATCAAACTAGATTCAACAAAAGCCACCAACAGCCCTTGAGGTTGCACGGCTGACTTTGTAAACGCACTGGGGTGAGGCAGAAATATAAAATGCCATTCTTTGTGGCGATTTATGCTTGTATTTATAGTTAAGCCAATAATAAATAACAAATATGCGAACATTACTGTCGAGCTAAGTTTGTTTCATCCAAGTTGCCTTGCAACTTTGTTAATAAAACATGCAACTGGTTTTAAATACAAAAAAGTGTTGGTGATTGACGCAGCTATTTTTTAAAAACCTAAAATGACTTGTAACTAAGGTGACTAGCAAACAATTAAATGCATGTGTAACATGGATTCAGAAGGACTGTTCTATCCTTGTTATACAGCCATGCTAAAACCACTAATAGTAGTGGTTTTGCAATTTTTGATACATGGTTACATGCAAGATTTAAAATGTGACCAACCCACAATTATGAGGATTTTACACATTGGAAAAACAGAGCTGTTGATAAGTTTTGGAGTTGCTATGTACTTCAGGTCATTGCCAAATTAAAACATACCTTGCCAAAATAACCCATTTAACATGATCATTTCTGCAACAAAGATACCAGAAAAAATTCAGACCACTATGGAGGAAAAAAAATCTAGCTGATAACACTTTAGGGAACCTCCACACTCCACAAAAAAAACACATTTTTCTGGTACATGGCACTTCCCAAACCCGCTTTAGTTGCTTTCCTCTAACCGCTTGAGTTTAATTGGAGAGCAAGAGGGAACCTAGCTCATTTCCCTCGCAATTTCATCCTTGCTTGGCACTTACGAACAAACAAAAAAATCTTAAGGGGTACAGGAACGGTATAATGGGTGAGGTATATCACCATAAAGTGCACTCTGATGACATCCCTTAGTTTGCCCAGAAGCCACAGGATTTCATTCTGGCAGTGAAAAATCCACATCTTACAGATGAAACCCCACCACAGCATAGAAAACGAAGGGTCCTTTTACTTCTGATCTGCACACTCTCCACAGATTTTAACTCCTCTCCCTGCATCGCACATGAATCTTTGTAATTAGTAGACGCACACAGGGCTAGATTTATGTAATCTCACTAAATAAGACTCTAATAGATAAACTGTGGCCGCAAGCAAAACCGAGCTAAACTGTCACGTTCCGATGTGGAGTTTGAGGTCCTGCATCTCTAATGTATGTTTTGTATTCGAAGGCTGTGGTTCTGTAGCATTAATTTATGGGTGGCTGCTTACAGTGTGATGATAGGCAAACAACGATGAGCAAAGCACGATACAGCTGTTTTTAATGGAGTGGCTTCCTGCCCTCAGGAAAATAAGCAGGTAAGGTCATAGTAAATTACTGTGTTGGTTACTCAATGTTTTGCTTAAGTGTTTACTTGTTTTTAAATGATGCAAGTTTAGTTCATTTAGTGTGATATCTGATTACTTAATTTATATATTTACTTATAAAAAGTATTAAAAAAGGAGTTTTGGTTGACATTCTATGAAGCACCAGGTAATACCATGGTGCGCGAATATGATAATCATTTAGTAGCATATCATTGCATATTGGTACACCACTAGTAATCATTGTGTTACAACATACTGGTTTTTACTGACCTGCATTTTATTATACGGCTTGCATCTCATACTTACAATATGGTCCCAAGCACCAAGACCTGAAACACAATAGGATACAATTACAAAGGCACCACATTTGTTCCTACTCATTCAATGCCAAAGATAAATGAATATAGCAATGGAAAAAAGTACACCGCACGTCAGAGAGAGCTACCTACTGACCTACTTCCTGGTGAATCTTTCATATACAAACATTATACTGTAAATAGGTATAATGACAGGAGTGCAGATTCAGAGCTTTGAATGGAACAGATGTACTTATCCTCGCCACAGGCCTTTTGATTGGATTGTGCCCCCACATTACCCAAAGTACTGGTTCTAAATGATGCCCAACATTGCCCATTATGCAAACATGCATTCTGTGGACACAATCAAAAGCATATGTTTCATCCAACATAACACACTGTGTAGCCAGGCAACCGAGGGCAGTTCAATGTCCTCAGCATCACATCTACTACTGGTCCTCTAAAATCTATTGTTTTCTTGTCAACCGCATTCTGTAAGTGTTTATTTCAAAATCTGAGATAAATAACTATATTAAAGGATACTGGTAAGAGATTTGATATGCAGTCAATGTTTAAGGTAAATACAAAAAAATTATGAAAGGGTAAAATCACTAAGGGCAAAAGTTATATATATATATATATATATATATATATATATATATATATATATATATATATATATATATAAAAACTTTATTTTCCTAAATTTTCTCCAAGAAATAAAGTACTACCCTATTACATCCTAAATGTTAATCCTCACTAGTGTTATTTTAGTATCATTTCTTGAATTTCTGAATTAGCTTTTATTATATTTTCATTTTTGTCTTTAATTTCATGGTAGTGATTTAGAGATCTCTGATAGGTGTTCCTCTATAGATCCATATGAAAGTTATATGAATCACCCACTATGAAATAAACATAAAAAGCTATAAAAGTCCATACCACTAAGAAGTGTTGCTGAGCCTGGACTGATGGAGCTGACCCTTGTACTGAAGGTCTCAGGAACCTTGTCCATCTCTTTTTTGTGACCAGCTTCCAGCAGAAGAATCTTCTTCCCTGTTAAATTAGGATCTAAACCTGAAAGAACAACAGGGATAAAAAATACAGGATGATTTATTTGCTTTGCAATATCACCGTGGGGTTGATTCTCGCATTTTGCATGATTTTACCAACACATTTGAATATGAACTCTCTCAAGTTCGCCTAAAATCTGTGCGTTGACTGCACACTGCTTACTTTAGCATCCTACGGCATGAGAACGTCACATTGCAGTGCCACCGCAATTGCACCCTTCACCTCCAGCTAAAACACTTTCATCACATAAAATAACAACCTCTCCTTTGCGTGAAAAAAACAAGGGGTGAAGGAAAGCAACGGAAGAGACTTTATTACAGCTGGGAAGGATGAAGCGTGGGAGAGTGCAGAGTGAATCTGAGGGGCACAGTGTTGCCAGATTGGAAATGTCCAATTATCGTACCAGTAGTTCAAAATTATCGTATTTGGAAGAAAATGATCGTACACGACGTAACCGTGCAGAATACAGCTATTTATCCCCACATGTAGGGCGGATTGTTTGGTTTTGTTGACGGGGGGGAGGTTAAGGGGTGGGAGAGATGGGATGGGTTGTAGTGTTAACGTGTTAACGTGCGGGCCGGGCGACGCCGTGTGGTGCCTGTGTGTGTAAGTGTGTGTGTGTGTGTGTGTGTATACGTGTTTGCGTGCTTGCGTGCAGGCAGGCGAGCCTGCAAAATGATTCTGGGTCAGAGAGAGAAGCGGTAGGATGTGTGTTTGGACGAACGACTGAAAACTCTGAAATTATCGTACATTATGGGATTTTTTTCATTATTGATCGTACATCGTACAGAGGTCAAAAATATCGTACAAATACGATAATTATCGTACATCTGGCAACACTGGAGGGGCAAAAGCGGGTGCACCGTGCATGTCTCTCTCTCTCTCTCTCTCTCTCTCTCTCTCTCTCTCTCTCTCTCTCTCTCTCTCACTCACCCAACGAACATGCCATAGCGGTTCCCACCATTCCCCCGCCAGATATTATAATGTCAAATAGCTCGTTTACAGATGTGCTGGATTCCTCATCGCACACGGAGGACACGAAGCCTCTGCGCGCCGCTCGCGCTCCATCCAGTGCCCTCACCGAAACACACTGCCGTCCTATCCCGAACACACCTAGTCTAGTCAACATTCTAGCGGAAAAACAGACGTGAAACAACTTGTTGCAACTAACAAGCCTGAGAAGAAATATCTAACAGCCCCCGTTAAATCTGTCCTGTTATTGACAATAAGGGCGAACTCTTATCTGTCATCCAGCCATGTTGTCACGTTATACGTAAGAGTTCTGTTTGCTAGCTACAGTTCTTCCGGGTGCTAAAAGCCACTGAAATAATGAAAATGGAGCATGGGCAGTCACAAAACATTTAATTTTGACTCCGGTCCATAGGTGAGATGTATGTCAAATAGCACTAGTACTAAAGTGTAACACATGATGTGTCTTTTAAAATACTTTCACTTCTTTCTCAGAATCGTTTGAGAACGTAGCATGATGGAAGCACGTTCCCTTTATCGCCATCTGCCGTCGTGGAGGAAAAACAAGAGAGTTCGGTTTATTTAAATAAAGTACTGTCTATCAGTCAACAACATGTATGCGTGTTTTGTTGCTGCATAAAATATTTGCTGTGAAAAGATGATATGTTGTATCTAACATTCCTGAAGGACATGCTGTTTAGGATTCGGTGTGCGTGTTCAGCCGCTGGTGGGTGGAGATTGTCATTGGTGCAGAGATCATAATATTTGTCGATTCCAAGGAAATGGAGTGTGTCTTGATCTTTTACAGTACATGGATAAGTGTTTGAATGGTTTCCTCATAGCGGGCCTGATCACACCATGGATCAGATGACGATGGTGAGAATAAAGCAATGTCGGACGAGGTTATACGATACCAGAGTGTGCGTTCAAATGAGAAACAAGTGTCTGATATATTTCCAGTGCATTTATCGATTTAACAGTAATCCGCTTGTTTTCTTATTGTGTATACAGATATTTTGAATCGCTTCTAACAGCGGTGAACAACAATAACGGAGCGTAACTATGCGCGTTTGGGGTTGCCATAGTAACAACAACATGCTGTCGACATTCAACAGGGCTCATCTAGCTAAGAAAAAAAAATGAGCTAAGAAAATCAACAACAGACAAACTCAATATTTTGATGACATTTTTTACAGTGCTGAGTAGTAACTGATTACATGTAGGCCTAATATGGATTATGTAATCAGATTAAAAAAAAAGTAATTGTAATTAGATTGTATTACGTTTTAAAATACCTGTAGGCTAATCAGACTAGTGGCTTTTTTTATTGATTAGGGTTATGGCTAACATTAACTCTAAGCCTAACCTTTACAGAAATCATTTCACTTTTAAGAAGTGCTGTTTTCTCAACATTGCAACATCACATATCAAATTAGCTCTTGACGAACACAATGATTATTATTTGAATTATCACTCTTTTAACCATGTAGCCTATTATTACTGTCTTTGGGAGGCTTTTGTCTTTTAAACACGTTAAAATGTACAAATTAACATCATTTCATATTTACATGCAGACGGTGCAGGGATTCCCCAACCTTTTCGTCAGCTGAACCTCTTTGACCTGATATATTTACTTGAAGTTCCCCTGAGATTTAAAGTTAAAGGGATAGTTCACCTCCAAAAAATAAAAATTCTGTCATCATTTACTCACCTTCATGTCGTTCCAAGCATGTTAGACTTTTGTTTATCTTCATTCATCCAGTCCAATAGGCCTAACAATATGTAATGCAGTACAATGTTCCATGTATATTCTATCAAAATTTGTTTACAGTAGTTTTAGTTATATTGCATGCCATAATGCACATTTAGGGGTGTTTTTGCATGCTAAATTACATCTTCATGGCTGACTGTTTTATTTACATTTACTCATTTTTAATAGACACTTATTCAAAGCAACTTACAAATGAGGAGTGATTAATCTTAAAGAGGCAATAAACATGATAAGTGCTAGTCATACAAATTTTCAAAAACTTTCATCTCCTTTAGTTCATCATTTAATCAATCAATCAATCCAACAAACCAACTAAATACATATTGTCCGTTCAGATCTCTCCCACTTTAGCTATCTCTAGATCTGAAGAGGGAGACAATGTGCATGTTTCGAAAAGCCTGCTGCCCTTCAATGAGGACCGGAAGAAGTCTGAACTATCTCTTGAAGTGCATTTGGAGGCTCTGAAGGCCAAACGCAAGCAGCAGCTGGAGAATTTGGAGCTTCAGCTTCAGACTGGGCTGGAGAAGCGGGTCCTGCAGAACTCACTGCTCACCAGCAGCACTGAGTGGATGCTTAAAGCCAATATACTGCAGCAGAGCATCAGCGTTCATCATGGCCGAAACTCTGAGAAACGCAAACACCACAGGTAATTCGAGTCTTAAAGGGTTAGTTCACCCAAATATGAAAATTCACCCTTGTGTTGTTCCAAATCCGTAAAACTTATGTTCATCTTTGGAACACAAATTTTTAATTTAATACATTTAATAAAATCTGAGAGCTTTCTGTCCCGCCGTTGACAGTCTACGCCACTACCAATTTGACGCTTCAAAAAGTTCATAAAGAGATTGCAAAACTAAACCATATGAACTGAGCGGTTTAGTCCAAATTTTCTAAAGAGACTTGATTTATATGATGAACAGACTGAATTTAGGATATTATTCACATTTAAACATTGATCAGGGAACATAAACAGAAGCTTAACCGTACATGCTTGACGTGTGAGAATAAACAATTGGTTCTTGCTGAAGCTGCCATTGGTTGCTGAAGCTGCCATTGAAGCTGCCATTGCCAAAAAAACATTGGTTCTTGAACGTGCTGCGTAACACGAGAATGAACCTCATACGTCAATGAACAATACAATGAACCTCGTTCTCACACGTCAAGCAAGCATGCTTGATCTTCCGTTTACCACAACTCATGTGTGAGTTGATTAATGTTTAAATGATTAATCTGTTCATCATATAAAGCAATCAAGTCTCTTCAGAAAATGTGGACTAAACCGCTTAATTCAATTGGACTAGTTTTACGATCTCTTGATTAACTTTTTGAAGCATCAAAGTGGTAGTTGCGTAGCTGTCAATGGAGGGACAGAAAGCTCTCAGATTTCATCTTCATTTGTGTTCCGAAGATGAACGAAAGTCTTACAGGTTTGGAATGACATGATGGTGAGTAAATGATGACAGATTAATTTTGGGTGAATTAATCCTTTAAATGTGATAACTATGTTTGGCTTAAAACATCTTCCACTCTTGTTTTCAGCTTAAAGGTTATTCCGCAGAATTTTACCCCAGGTGGAATCAAGGCACCAAGAACTTCCCAGGGAACGGTGACAGAGAGACAGAGGAAGCCTCTCCCTCAAGATTCACAAAAAGCCAAAGAGGAGGCAGACATGGTTGAGTGTCAGAAACAGTTTTGCGTTGTTCCTGTCCCTGAGCACATCTCTAAGCCTCTTTATGATAACCTCATCCATGAACAAGAGCGCTTGAGGAAGGAAGGTCGTGAGCAGAGGAGAGATTTCCTCTTGACCATGCAGAAGCCCTTCAGTTTCCACAAGAGGGAGGAGAAGAAGAAGGAGATGGACCCTGCCAATAAAAGTGAAAAAACACAACCAGTTTGTGTGAGGAAACTTATACCCAAAGCAGCCTCAGACCCCCTGTTTCCTAAACAGTTGAAAGGTGCCATTTATATGAACATTTATTCATAATAATCTATAATACATATTTTTTTATACTATTATATGATATACTTGCACTATGGGTCAAAAGCATATTAGAATGATTACTGAAGGATCATGTGACACTGAACACTGGAGATATGATGCTGAAAATTCAGCTTTGCCATCAAAGGAATAAATATAATTTGAAAATATATTCAAAATTTAAAGTATATTCAGTTATTTTATATATAACTATTTTTACTTAATGTTTGACCAAATAAATGAGAAAATCCTTGTTGAGAAAAGAGACTTCTTTCAAAGCATTAAAACATCTTAATTATTCCAAACCTTTAACCAGTATATATTAGGGATGCACAATATATCAGCCACCATTTCGGTATATGTTCATTTTAATGTTATCGTTATCGGCCCAATAAAAATAATTTGGCCGATATATTAAAGCTAGGGACATGGATTTTAATGGTGAACCTTTTTTTGTAATCAGGCTCTCAAAAATTATATACAAACTTTAGATTTATCGGACAATATATCGGTTATCGGTTTTCAAATATAAAGAATTATCGGTTATCGTATCAGCCATCATTTTCATATTGTCGCATCCCTAATATATGCATGTACGAAACACCATATGTAGCATTTTTAATTGATAATTAAACATATTTAAAGGAAAACAAAAATACAAAAAACAAAATTCAAGTTTAATTTGAAGAATGTACATTTATTTTCAATTTAATTAAAATACGCCATAATGCACTCACCCTCATTTTACTCTGAAACTGTGTTCATGTGATGGTGGCTCAGAACAGGAGCAGCAAAGGAAGATTCGCATTCATCTGAGAGCCCAGGAGACTCTGAAAGCTTCCTCAGCACCCATTCAAAGGAATGAAGCCAGTGCAGATAGCCAGACCCGTAGTGCTCAGAAGAGCAAAAACAAGATGCTGGGTTACTTGGACCAGAAGCTGTCCTTCAGACCTAAGACTAATGCCGCCGTGCCTGACTTTGACAAGCTCTACCAGGTCTTTCAACAGAAGGCAATGGAGACAGCAGAGAGGAGAGATGTCACTCAGTGTAAACCCTTCCAGCTGCGCACATCTGCACTACAGCCTCGCCACAGGAGTCCAGAAAACCCACAGGTCGCCATTTTAATGAATTGATTTTAGTGGCCTGATGAACTTTTGAAGATTTCTTTAACATATTTTTTTGTAACTTTTCAAAACTAGAAATCTACAGACAAAACAAGTCTAAAGAGAAGCAGTTCATTTGGTGGCCTAACATCACTGTCTATGGATACTCTTCCAACTTACATAACAGATGCTGCCAGGAAAAGATCCATGGCTGTAAGGTGAGCCTGTTGCTGCTTACATTTTCACAATTTTATGAATGACTAATTTCCAATAAAATCTGACTTTAAATACTGTTTTCCTGTATAATACACTCAATCATAGTCTCTTTTATTAGCACAATTCATGACTTCATTGTATTTCAAAGAAAGAAAACGTGTTAGTAATTTTTTTAAATAAAATCTTATTCCACCTCTTTACTATTATAAATGGATGCCAAACAGCTATTTAAACATTGTTTTAGGCTAATATTCTAACTAAGTTATACAAATTAAATACAATTAAAAACCTGTTAATGTAAAACAGTTTATGGGAATAATTGATAAAGCAATAATCAAAAATAAAATAAATGATTTAAAGCAATGAACAATAATTAAATATTTAAAAATATGTAGCTTGGAATATTAAAATGTATTATTACACTTCAAAGTTCACTTTAAAGATTTTTTGGTAACACTTTATTTTACAGTGTCCTTGTTACATATGTTACATGTAATTACCATAGTAATAACAGTAAATTATGCATAATTACATGCAATTAACCTTCAACCAAATCCTAATCCTACCCTAACCCTATAGTAAGTACATGTAGTTAATTAATATTACACTACTTAAATATTTAATTACACTGTAACAATGACACCTTAAAATAAAGTGTAACCGATTTTTTTCGTTTTTTTTACCATGTTTGCACCATATTTTGGTTTGTTACATGACTGTATTATTTTGTGAACTTATTTTCCTAATGAACTGTATAAATGTATGTACCATAGATGTTACTGTATGTATGCACATATAATTTGATTAATTCCATTAAAAAAAGTGTTGATTTATTTAAAGTGCCTCATATTTTTGAGTAGAGTAAAAGTTCTGCAAAGTTTCAGAAATCAAAGTGCATGATAAATGGAGTTATTGTCCCCTAAAAGAAAGAACCAATTCTGAACTGCCTGAAACAAGTCGTCAGTGATTCGTCTTACTTCCTGCATGACCCTATATACACATTTGCATAATGCCAGCCTATGATCTTCATTGGCTGCCCGTGAACACGTCTACTTTGCCCCGTCCTCAAACACTGTAGTTGTAGCTGAGACTGAAAGAGTTTGGTTAGTGTTGCCGAAATGTCGAGAAGATGCTTTTTTCTGCGTTGCAAAACAAATCCACTTTGCATCCACTTCCAAAGGATGAGGACTCGGGCTCGGAAGTGATACAGTAAAACCGACGCCATCGTATAGAGCTGAAATTCAGATTTGGTAATGGACGTTTCATTTCTGACACACACTGTAAGCGGTAGGCCAATCACAACAGACTGGGCCGTCTGACCAATCAGAGCAAAGTAGACTCCCGAAAAGGAGGGGTTTAGAGAGACTGAATTCTTGGTTGAACCATTTCAGTGTAATGCTGCTGTATATATCATGAGAAAATGAAAGTGTTTTTTGACCTTGGATGCATGTAAACCTGTTGTAGGGGACCTCCAAAACAAAATCAGTAACCTTTAAAATAGCATAGTAGGGGCACTTCAATAAAATGTGCTTTTTTTATTATCCTAAAAAAAAAAGGTGATGTTCAATCTGCCTGTCATACAGGAGATCTCTGGAGCTGAAGGACCTCAAGGAGCAGGAGAACGCAGAGTGGATGAAGCAGCACAGAATTAAATCTCAAGCCATGAGCGGGGCAGTGGCAATGAGAGCCAAAGCAATGGACCCCCATAAGAGTCTTAAAGAGGTCTACCAGGACAAACTCAAACTGCATCGGTGAGTACTTCGAAAAAAATGTCAGACGCCTGTGATGAATGAACAAGCCATAAGGAATGTAATAACTGATTATGGGTCCTTGTGAATGTAGGCAAGCTGATCTGGAGAGAATGAAAGATTATCAAAAAGAGCTGAAGGAAATCAAATCACGAGTGACAGCTCGCCCATACCTCTTTGAGCAGGTGTCGCAGGTAGACTCATTGAAATTCTTTTCTAAATAATTCATCATATTTAAATTTTACCATATGCATATATCTAATGCTTTCAGGAAAATGCCAAGACTAATGTTGAACGCAGATATAGGAACACTTTGGAACAAGCAGGTTTGGACGAAAAGTTTGTGAGATCAAAGGGAGAAACAAGTAAGACCAACCATGTGGAAAATGAGTCTTTGGATGAGGATCATAACAGCATTGAAAGCGAAACCCAGAAGAGGTATGGAGACACATGAATGGTGGGGGTTTAAAATAATATGTGTTATTATGATTATCACAGAGCAAAACTAATCTGATCAGTGCAAAGATTTAACAGTGTGTTAAAGTGTTTATAGTTTTGATGAAAGGTTTGATATGACTTCCTCTCTTGTGACCCATTCAAAATAAAATCATCTTGCTCAATGGAAAAACAATAGATGTGGTTTACTTTTGACATATGAGAAGATCTATTTATCAAAGATCTTTCTTTTTAAGATTTTAAGTCATCCATGAATAAGCTTTATTGTCACTGGCATAGTGAAAAAGTAACCATGCAAATATTATGATGTAGCAGTCATACGGTTCTACTATCGTCTTTTTTACAGTGCAGGAAGTGGGGAAGACAGTGTCACAAATGAGGAGGAAAAAGAAGGGAACGTGGAAACCAAAGAGGAAGAGTTGTGCTGACAGAAGACATGTTTGGAGGCCAGTGTATTCCATCAATAGTCCATATGTGCAGGGGAGACTGTGGTCAGACAAAAAATCGCTGGTAGATCATTTCAGTTTTGAAATATTATGTTGTGTATGTATTTTTTTAAACTTGATTGTAGATTTGCTTTATACATATTGTGCTGATGATGCAGTGTGGGTCTTTAAACAGCTGAGACCTCTTGTATTTTAATGGATTTATAATACAGAGGGGGTTATTATGACTATTCAAGAAATTCCATATGGGCGTCATAACATTTAAAAAAAAAAACAGAAATCAGTTTAATTTTATGATTCTAAGTATGTTAGGGGGCTACCGACTCAACAAAGAAAGAAATAACCCCAAAAAACCATTGGCAACCATATTAAAAGCAGCATATTTGCCTTAGTTCTACTTACTGCACATTAAATCATCTTATACACCACAGAAACAGCTCTTGGGTCTGGTGTTGGGCCTCCTTCAAGGTTTGCAAACGGTAAATTGGGGAATCCTTGTCTTAGCACAAACACATCTTCCACCTAGAGTCTGTCAAATGTGGTTTTGAACGTCTGCTATAATTATAAACTATAACTGTCACAGAGGATAGCTTTATTCATGAAACTCTATTTGAATAAATAACATTCTATGACAACTCTTCTTTAGCACAAGGCCCATCTGAAATTCTCATTCCTGAAGTCAGACTATTTTGAGAGTCAGCACTGGTTGAGTAAACAGTCCTGTGTATTTATCCGCTATTGGAAAAAGAGTTTGTGCTAGTGCATTTGGCCCCATCAACAGCTTTTTACTCTAACTGCCCTTCTTAGGGACATTTTATTCAGTCCTAGTTGGATCTTTAATGTTTTTTTAAGGAACTTGTGTTTGGAATGGGAATGGGAAGTTCTTGCTTATTTTAAAGATTTCAAGGCTTAATTTCTGCTTTTGCTTCAACTTGATAATCTTTAGATGGAATTACTTGAAACGAGCTGTGTAGCATGCAGTGCATTTTATGGGTAAAAGCCGGCTTTTGGAGAAAATATGATAGCCAGCCCTGTCAATTTCAGAATAAAGTTGTTTATTTTATCAATCCTTGTGCTCATAGGGCTGAAATCTAAATAATTACTGGTCTGAGGGAAATGAGCGAACTTCACATTTAAAAATGGCCTCCCAGTTTCACCTAATGATACCCATTCATTTTGTCTTGGTAAAATGAGGTATAGTATGAATGAATGAATGAATGACGCATTTATATAGCGTGTTTCATATGTGCTACTTTACAATCATGTCGGGGTCTCTCCTCAACCGTCACTAGTGTGAGCATCCACTTGGATGATGCGACGGCAGCCACAGTACAACGGCGCGAGTGCGCTCACAACACACCAGCTATAGGTGGAGAGAGGAGAGAGAGTGATAGAGCCAATTCAATGGATGGGGATTATTAGGAGGCCATGATTGGCTAGGGCCATTGGAGGGAATGTGGCCAGGACACCAGGGTTACACCCCTACTCTTTACGTGAAGTGCCATGGGATTTTTAATGACCACAGAGAGTCAGGACCGCGGTTTCACGTCTCATCCAAAGGTGTTTTTTGACAGTATAGTGTCCCCATCACTTTACTGGGGCGTTAGGACCCACACAGACCACAGGGTGAGCGCCCCCTGCTGGCCTCACTCCTCTTCCAGGAGCAACCTGGTTTTCTCAGGAGGTCTCTCATCCAGGTACTGACCAGGCTCAACCCTGCTTAGCTTCAGTGGGAAACCACTGAGAGGGTGATATGGCAGTAGGGCTTAGAGAATGCATCGAAGTATGTAGTTTACTGGTAATGGGAATGTAAAGGGGGTCAAGATTTGTTAAAGTCATGTAAAAAAAAATATATTTACAAAAACAGCACCACAAAGTTGTACAAGTGATAAACTGTAGATTTTCTTTTAGCCCTGAGTTGGTGTTGGTGTGACACTAGATATGTACCCTTCCACCAACATGGATGGATGCATGTTTTTCAAAGTACCGCGAGAACGTTTAGAGAGCAGACGGCTCTGTGTATGCTTTCGAATTGCTCTTTTTAAAAAAAAATCAGATTCAAACCACATATGGAGGTGGTTTGATGTGTTTCCAATCAGATTTTTACAGATGCGTCTCAGTCTGGACGCTCTGGCTGCTCAAATCAGATTCCACTCTTAACGCGACATAGCAGTAACCTCAAAACTGGTGACGGAAATTGTGTACAAATGATATGTCCAAAGATTTCATTTTCCTGTGCGACGGAGGAGTTCTGCACCGAAACTCAACAGGACGCTTATTTAAAAGCCTCATCACATACGTGTGTATTCCTGCAGACAGATTGTTTGTCTGGACTAACAAATCGTATTTGATTACTTGCAATTAATAATGTGGACAGTCTGCCTGAAAATATCTGATTTGAGAATCCGATTTGCCTGCAGTCTGAACATAACCTCTGATGTCACACACCGACCGGTCTGCACAGCGCCGCTTCAAGTTGAACACACCGATTGTAATTACAAACTTCCCAGGAGGACTTAGTTCACACTTGTAGTTTGGTTCGCTTGGTTCGCTTGGTCCGGACCAAAACAAAAAACATTTAGTCCAGGTCCGTTTAGCATTCACATTGGCATTTTAACACCAAATCTAAAGATACCGAACCTAAAGGCATAGGGGATACGTTTACAACCTGATTGGTCGGCTTTTATTATGTAGATTTCGCGACAGAACTTACTGTGTGCCTGGCTAAATGCACTCGCTGTATGTGCGTAGCCGACATATGATGGTAATTTGACCAGCTGAGAACTCGTGAAGAGCTTATAAAACGTGTAAAGGAGTCAAAACAGCGTCAGGAATCCCTCCATCACACACAAACGAAGATCTGCTTTGAGGAGACGCGATTCTGATGCCTGTAACGACTGTGATGGGCAACATCACGACTATGATGAGAAAAAACACGTGTACTTGAGCATTCTGTCCTTTTTACGGTCACATCTTGGTACATCATGTCCTGTTTTTGGTTCGTTTACATGTCTTTGGTCCATGTTGTGTTCATATTTAATTTGCATCAGAGTTCATTTGGAAGCGGACGAGACCCATCTTTTCAGCGATCTCGTCTCGGTCCGATTCACTCTTATTCAAATGAACCGCACTAACAGAGTAATGGTACCAATGGTTCATTTTAATCAAACCAAACATGCAAAGTGTGAACACACAAATGCACCATTAGCCCTTGCTGGTAGGTGCTGTAATTACACCATTATGTTTGCAAAAAGCATCTTTCTCCAGTGATGCCCATTCAAAAGTAGCCATATATTCTGATGAAATATATATTTTTGCGATTTTACGAAACTTTTACACTACCATGTCATAAAGTAGTGGCTTGATACAACTGCATTCCTGGTTGCAAGTTTTTTTTTTTTTCAAACTTTTTGGGTTTATAAATTTGACAAAAAAACTGCCGTGGCAGCTCCAGCCTCACATTATGAAAATGATGCAAATCTAAGGATACCATTCTAAGAAATTCATTTAATTTTGTCATGTGTCAGTGGAGGTTTCTGTTAAATTTGTAGCTATTAATAAAGTTGACTGGCAAACTCTGTGTCTATCTATGTTTCATGCACACTCAAAATGACTTGACTGGTGTGTCAGTTTCAGAGGACAGAACGCTGCGTTTGAGTGACAGCTAACTGAAAGTTCAAGTGCTCCTGCGAGGTCACCATGGCAACTGTGCTCTCTCCTGTGCTTTGGGTCTTGCTGTCACAACTGAATGTCCCTTACATTGACAACATGTTAGATATAGCTCTGAATCAAGTAGGACATAATGTGCACATTATTTAGGGAATCCCTGTAAAACTTATTTGTTCACCTTCTACATGTGATCAAGAAGAAAATATAATAAAACAAAACAAACATTAACTTATTGACTATTATGTCTTAATAAGCATAAGAACTCTTTGTCTATTTTAAATGTTTCGAAGGTCTCTTATGCTCACCAAGTCTGCTTTTTTGAAATAAATAAAAAATACTAATATTGTGAAATATTATTACAATTTAAAAGAATGACTTTCTTTTTTGATATATTTTAAAATGTACTTTATTCCTGTGATGTAAAGCTGAATTTTCAGCATCATTACTCTTTCATTACATTCTTCAGTGTCACATGATACATCAGAAATCATTCTGATATGCTGATTTAATGCTCAAGAAACATTCCTTTTATATAATAGAAAAGATAGAAATAGAAAGTTCAAAAGAACATCATAGATTTTTTGTAACATTTGATTAATGCATCCCTGCTGAATAAAGTATAAATTTCTTAAAAAAATGTAATCTTACTGACCTTAAACTTTTGAACGGTAGTAAATGTTCAACAAAGACAACCACTTTTTCTAAGTATAGGGCTCTATGGGAAAAAAAAAGTTAATAATGTTATATTGTATGCATTTATAGATTCTTCAGAATCTATTTGATTTGGGGTTCTGTAGCGCATAAATTATTTTCTAAAGAACTTTTTCCATGGTTTTCTGATGGGCCGAAGCTCTACAATTCTAATTGGAATCTTTATTTAAGTAAAGAAGAGATGCTTTTAAGTAGAGATGCACCAATGTATTGGCCAATAATCTGTATCGGCAAATAAAAATCAAGCAATAAATTGTTTTATTTACAAAGTCCGGGAGGAGCACGTTCAGATAATTAACCTGATTAACACAAGAGGAGCGCATTCAGTTAATCAACTCAATTAATAATTAGAGGAATATATACAGCAGACTTACCTCTTTTTTTACCTTACTCTACTTAATTATATGTAAGTGTGAACTTGTCAAATGGCATTTTGACGCTCTTAAATGTGACGTGACAGATTGCTGTAGTGGCGCCTCAGTTCAAGCATCAGCGTGAAGCATGAGTCTTCCACTTTAAATGAAATTGTTAAAAAAGTTTTTAATACAAGCTCGAAAAAAACATGCATGAACATCAGAAGGTATGTTGAAAGATAAAGTAGGCTACAACTTACAGAAATTAATCATGTCTCATATAAATGCTCAATTAGTGTTTCAGCTGATGAAAGACAGAAGAATTTCACTTAAACTTGCATTGACCTCAAGAAAGTTGTTCAAATGTTGTTAGTTAGCTATAATTAAACACTAAAGAGGAGTTTAAACTGTATGATATATGAATGTTTGAATAGCCTAAATTTTTCAACGAAGATGAGTGTTTATGAAAACTACCTTATATGCAACTAAATTGCATACAAACATTTCAGTTTTTATTTGAGTGTAATTATTATATCTGATAGTAAATAGCAGTTGAATATAATAGCTCTATTGTTAATTTTAACCTCTAATATACATGTACTAATGTACCAAAGGAGAGGGTTCCCTGTATAGTTTGCAGCATCATTTGGGAGTTGTTTTTTTCCCTTAAGAAAATCAAACTATCGGTATCGGCATCGGCAGCTATCATTCTGAATAATCAGCAGCTGAGAAATTTAGTATCGGTGCATCTCTACTTCTAAGCACTAAGAATGCAGTGATGCAGTTAATTTAACTAATTGTGTGCAAGAATACCACCTTATGCAAGCCAAGGAAAATATTTATTTGATGCTTTACAGTTAGGCTATTCGAAAACAAAGTACTTTGAATCTTTATCTTCTTTCACTCATTCATATTAGATCTCCTAAATGTTTTCTTTGATTATATGCATACGGAGTGCATGAAGGTGTTATTATTTTGTTGATGGCCAGACTCTCACCTGTAGGAGGAGCTATGGCTCGTAACATGGTGCTAATACTAGGAGCAGTGGAGATCAGAGATATTTCCAGTCTATTCTTATTTACTGTCCATATGAACACAATATCACAAGGATGAGAGCATTTAGGACTGTTACAGTGTGATTGATTTAAAATAGATCTATACGTTGTTGTTTTTTGTGTGGAAAATGCAGAAGATTGCCAACACGGTCTCTTCATCTTAGTTTGAATGCACATCAAGCAGCATCTATGAGGTTACATGCAGCAGAAAGGGGAGAGGGAGCAGATAGATGGAGAGATAAAGAGAGAGAAAGTGAGTGAGTGTTTGCATGTGTGTGAGAGAGCGGGGGGAGCAAAGAGGAAAAGAGAGAGGAAGAGAGTGAGACAAAGAAAGAGAGCAAACACAAGGATAGCAGGCTTGACATATACATATTCGCAGTGAACAAACAGACGTCCTAATGCCAGAGAAAGACAGACGAAGCCAGTGAGAGAAGAAGGTCACCTCTAGAGCAGTGAAGGAACGGTACGTCGGCTTCACACACTGTTTATTGTGACCATAAAGTCAGGGCTAAGTTAGGTTTCTTCTCTTCTAGATGTTGAGTGCATGAAGCATTTGTCGGAAAGCGTTGGCAGTAAAATTGATTACAATGCATTAATGAAATGTATTTGAAAGGCTTTTTGATCCTATAGTCCCTCATGCACGCTTCTCTGATAAGTCTTATTTGTCCTGGGCGAATGATATCTGCAAATATATGCACTTCACAGGGGGGGGTTATACCTGAAGACTGAACTCTGGAAGCCTGGAAATGGGAATTCAGGAGGTCCTGCTTTAAACTGAAGAACACATTTTGATGCCACAACACTGAAAGACGACCAGGAATCACAGCATTACCCGAGGGTCACAATGGAGAAACTCTCTGAAAAAGAAAAGGGTCTGATCCGGGACAGCTGGGAGAGTCTGGGGAAGAACAAAGTGCCACATGGAATTGTAATGTTCACGAGGTAATGTATTTGTCGCGCTGCATGCTGGCTGAAACTCTTTTGCAGTCAGGGATAATGCTATTTGAATTAGTCTGCATGTTTATTTAGAAAGTTGCAAACAGAGTTGTGTGGCGTTCATTTACATCTACAGTACATTTTGTGTGTTTTTTTTTTAGACAGAAGCATTTGTCAAAATAATTTAATAAAAATAATAAAATTCATTTACAATAATTAACTATTTTTAAAATGATTAAATGGTTTGGTTTTTATGTAAAGCACAATGCATACAGGACAGTAATTGGCAATCAAAATGGAGGATTATTGCTTTCCATAACTCAAAGATTGTACTCATCATGTAGGTATAGCAAATTAACCAACAAACTAAAGCGTAATCTCTTTAAATCCATCAAAAATTCCCCATCAGTCTCCCGCCGTCTGTTCCTCTAACCGCAGCTCAGTAAGAGGCTTGACTTGTTGCTTGGCGACAGGGAGCAGCAAGATCATTTTCATCAAAATCACCTTGTCGGAGGAAAGATGCTCCCAAGTATCACTTATATTTTAGTATCACTTATAAGAGTATTTCTCTTCAAACTCACCATAAAGTCTAAAAATTACTTTCTTTGGAAAAAAAAGTGAATGGACTTAAAGCTACAAAGAAATACAAGAATACACATTTTTCTGTTTTCTATTAGTCAAGGTTAAATTACTTATATTACCTTGTTTAATTTTATGTGAAGTAGTGCAATTAATCGCATCTAAGATAAAAGTTTGTAAATATATGTGTTTGTATATATATATATATATATATATATATATATACACACACACACACATTTACAAACTTTCATTTTAAATGTGATTCATCACGATTCATCGATTTGACAGCACTAGAAATAGGCAACTGTGGTTGAAGATCCATGTCAGTGTACTGCTCTGTAGTGTTGACTGATTAAGTGTAACATTTCTTGATAGGTTATTTGAGCTCGATCCAGCACTACTTACTCTCTTCAGCTACAGCACAAACTGTGGGGTCGCACCTGAATGCCTCTCCAGCCCAGAGTTCCTCGATCATGTCACCAAGGTGAGCTCAAGCCATGTCTCAATATGCGTTCTTATGCGATCTTGAAACCTTGTGTTCTCGTTCAACATTTTCATCAACTTGTCTCAAACACTCAACAATACTCAAAGAATGCATGAAATTACCTGGATGTGTTCTTGATATCGAGGATGCATTAAATGTAGACTTGAGAGAATCAAACAGTTGGAAATCCCAGAACTCATTGTGCGTGGACGATAAATAGAAGGCTGTGTATGTTTAAACAATACAAAAACACAAACATGCAGTGACTCATGAAAGTAAACATTTGCCTTCAATACATTTTATTTGCATATTTAAAAGAATCTTAGGTTACAGTTTATTTTAAGGTGTCTTTGTTACAGTGTTATTATACATTTTAGTACTACTGAGTAATATTAAGTAACTACAAGTACTTACTATAGGGTTAGGTTTGGTTTAAGGTTAGTTGCTGGTAATTATGCATAATTTATAGTGCATGTAACATATGCAACAATGGCACTGTAAAATAAAGCATTACCAAATCTTATTATTGGCAAAATTTAATATACACATTCCTTTACACAAATACCCATGGTAAAATAATCTAAAAAAATAACCCAAGTAATTAAACTGTGCTGGGACGGTCTGCAACGGGATCACAGCACATCTCAGTTCTCACAAAGATGCGTTCCGTGTCCTCGTGTCCTTCCGAGCTCTTTCAAGGTACTGTAGCCTGGAAAGACCAGTGTTTGCATTCAGATAGAACTGAGAAAAAGCTTTGGTGTGGCGTCATTGCTAAAGTGGAGATGCTAGGCCAGTAAAAGGTTACTGGTTCGATCCTCAAGGAGCAAGGGTTTTGTCAAGATGGACAGATTAATCCTAACCCTACACCTGTGGTACGAAATGCACTTTTAAGAGTTTCCATAGGATGAGGGTTACTATCTACAGAAGTAAGCCATGACCATGATGCATTTCAGCAAAGCTTGCGCTCCGAGCTTGCTTCAGGGGTATTGTAATAAATTCACGGCACCACTCTTTAGCAAATTTGGCTGCACATTGATCATTTAGGGCCAGGGTGTTTGATCCTGCTCCTGGAGCCCGCAGAGTTTAGCTTCAACCCAAAATAAACACACCTGAACTAGCTAATCATAATCTTTAGGATTACTCGAAACATTCAAGCAGGTGTATTGGCACAGGTGGAAGCTAAACTGCAGGATGTTGACCTTCCAGGATTGGACACCACTGATTTTGGCAAATTAACACTCCTACAGACCTTATGCACCAGAGAAATTTTGTGTTTGAACTTAGCTTAAGTGGATTTACTTATTGTAGAGTTAACAAAAGTTATCACGAGCATTGTAATTTTTGAGGCGGATGTCATTACAAATAGACTGGGAAGATTTTAAAATGAGCGGTTCATTCATAAATCTGAATTTATTCATAAATTCCGTCATGCTGTGGAAATACAAACCGGAAGGCAGAACACAAGGAGCACAGCGCTGAAAAGGGGTGTTGCTACATAAGGTCTACAGTGTTTATTTTTATACTAATTTTGGCCCAACTCCTGAGTTTACAGAAATGTGTTAAACCCAGCTCAAGAGTGGTTGTATATCTTCCCAGGTCATGTTAGTGATCGATGCAGCTGTGAGCCATCTTGATGACCTGCATACATTGGAGGACTTCTTGTTGAACCTGGGCAGGAAGCATCAGGCAGTTGGGGTGAAGCCCCAGTCCTTTGCTGTGAGTACACTTTAAGGTCTAGTCATCACTTACTAGTGATCTGTGATGACAGAAATTAGAAATTGCAGCCGTAACGCGCAAATGTCAAAGAAGACATTGAGATTGACATTGACACAGTCATTGTGATTTTTCAGACCATTGGTTGATTGATTGGATTCTTTCATGTGTTCATTAGGTGGTTGGAGAGTCCCTGCTCTATATGCTTCAGTCCAGCCTGGGTCCAGCCTACACAACACCACTGCGCCAGGCCTGGCTCAATATGTACAGCATCGTGGTATCAGCCATGACCAGAGGCTGGGCCAAGAATGGTGAACATAAGTCCAACTGAGGTTACTATAGAAGTCACCAGATGTATCTTCTCAAAAGTATTTTTTAAAGAGTTAGGGGACTTGGATATGGGACCACCAAAAGGGAAAGTAAGTTCAGCTGAGTTGTGTTTTGGCTCCCTGAACAGTCCTAACTTTTGGTAGCTTGGTCTAACTGTAGACTAAGATTGTAGTTAGAGATGACAAAGCCTGTAAGGTTAAAGGATGCTTTTCAAGAGTCCAGGACATAGATAGTTTATGGTTGAAACTTCAAAAGCAAAATTTGCTTTGTACATATAGTAATGACTAAATGTATTTCCTCAAACTCTTAAATGACTGTCTTGATGTATTGATGTTTCAATGTATTGAGGTTTGACTATGCACATGTGAGCTTGGTCAACTTGAAAAAGTTGTTTTATTCTGTCGCCTCTTGGAATCAGTTTAGATAAAGGCATTTGGAGTCACTACAATTTCACTTTAACCTTAAATTACACAGAACTAATTCTATAATCTTGCCTGTGCTGTGTTAGTTTAAGTTTAGTGATGTTCAGTAAATTATCTGAGCATAGTAGTATTTGGCAATATGGTCCAAATGATAGTGTCAAAGACAATAAGCAATCAGTAGCCATAATGTTTTGATGCCATCCAAATGTTCATGTGAAATTTTGTTCGCCACATTCATCAACCATTATCAGTCTTTCTGGCGATGAAAGTAAATGACGAGAACTGTTACATCCGAAATAGCTTTTGGAATTTTCAGACTGTTAATTTATGAACCTGTGCCATGTCATAAGTTTACATTTCCATTGTATGGGATTATAATCGAAGCACTCTACTCCAAGGTTTACTTACGAAAGACTTGTGTAGACTGTACCTTAACATAAAGTGACTGTTATATCATAACCAGATGATTTGTTCACTTATTTAGAATTGTAGATAGTCAAAAAGTGTTTATGATAAACGATCCGCTCCAGTGGGCGTTATCTATATATAAGAATCTTTATTTCAGAGTTTTTGTTCGCAAACTTTCTGAATAATATTTTTAAAAAATAGTAAATTGCATTAGTTGGCTTATTACAACCTTGTAAGTTAAGAACATACACACTCTTATCTAAGATAAGAATATTTGTTGCCATAATTATGAGCTATAGAAAAACGTTAAAAGCGATGACAACCGTTTTGCTGCTATCACTAAAACATTAAATAGCTTTGTAGAAATGTTGTCCTCTTTATATGAGAGATATTTCTACATTTAAATTGTTCAGGCCAAGTACAACTCTCACAGATATTGAAACTGCTGGTACATTTTACATGTTACTTTATATGACAATACCTACTTTAGGTATATAGACTTTTCTGTATATTTAGGTGTATGTGAATTGATTATTTAATTTCATGTATTGCTCAATGGTGCACTGATACTTTTTTGTGTAAAAGGTATAATTTTCTTTCTCTTTCAAAGACTGTTCTCTTTTTCTGAATATGTACCACCTAATGGCTTTCCTATAACCTTACTTTATGGAATGATCCGCTTATTAGAATTGAAAATCTTTTACAAAGATGCAATGGTTATAACATTTTCAAGTGAAAGTGTTCCTTTGTGATAATCTAAGTTTATTGACCATTGAACTATTGTGTGTTTGTGTGTAGTGTTTGCTTTTGTGCTTTTTCTTTTGATATTCTGTGACTAAATTGTCTCAATGTCTACCTCACTGAAGCAGCTGATATTAAACAGCGATGTTATGGCTACTCAGTAACCAAAAAAATTATATTTCACTTATACTGTACATCCTGTTTCTTTGGCCAGTAACCAATCTAACTAGAATCAGGATCAGTCAAGGCTCTATGTCAACACATGTGTTTGAAGCTTATTTGTAATAAACGACAGAAATAAAGAATAACTTGGTTATAGGAATGGAAATTAGTGAATTGAGTTTCCATTTCAGCATGTTTGAACTCTATAGATATCCTTTTAATAGGCTATTTATAATATTTATCGATCAGTTGATCAGCAAACAGTGGATAACTGCTGAACTTGATCAACTTTAAGGGACATGACATTTTTCCATGGTTAATTTTAAAGGGATGGTTGAAAATAAAAATGAAAATTCTGTCATCATTTCCTCACCCTCATGTCTGTCCAAACCCGTAAGACTTTCGTTCAACTTTGGAACACAAATGAAGTTATTTTTAATAAAATCTGAGAGATTTATGTTCCTCCATTGCAGCCTTGCTGTAGCTAAAATGTTATTTATTTATTATTATCAACCCTGTTAATAAATTAATATTCTTATAATCAGAATAAACCTAATGCCTAGTTCTGTCATAAAACTCTAGATAGCTTAGGCTGAAGGTCCTTATCGCAGCTGATGATATTTACAGCGTTAACTACTGGGCACAAGCTGATTGGTAGTGGTGGGCAGAGCGAGGCTTCGAGGAACAGTTGAAGCAAATGTGTCGTATTGTGTCGAGGCTTCGAAGCAATCCGAAACCGGTCTCCACCGTGACCCCTATAGTTGTCAGTACAGTGGAAATACAACAATACTCAGGCCAAACAAGCAAAAAAACACCTTTTACAAACCCATTGCAAATGTTTAACTGAAAGTAAAATCTATCAAATGCAATTAACTAAATCTAATAAGATTAAATATCAAATAGGCCTATATGTGTAATATGTTCTTTTATCAATTTTCAGGGTTTGTTTTGTTTGTTCCATGGATGGCTGAGCTAAACAGGGCAATAAGACACTATTAACTAGCATAATTCATTTTAATTATACTAATATCTAATTAAAATGTGTACAAATGTATAAAACTGATCAGAGATCAGGTAAAACCCATAAAACCTCATGATTCATGGGTTTACAGAGATCGCCCACCACCGGTGAACCATTGAAATTTCTAAACGTTTCGAAACAGTTGTGATGTTACGAAACCATGTTTACTGAATTCGTAAAGCTTCGTAAATTTTGAAGCTTCATGAAGCGTTTTTTCGAAAGCACCCATCACTACTGATCGGTTCATGTCAGCCAATGAGCTTGCTGCTCAACATTGAAATGGCTGGCTACCATTCACTAAAGCAGTTTGCAGCGTGCTTTCAGAGTTTGTCTAAAACTCTCCACCTTCCCCAGCTCCACCTGTCAATCTGCTAAGGCTAATTGATATATGATATTTGTGTAGCAGCAGCATGTCTCCATAGTCACAGCAGCGTATCGTATAAAGTTTTAGGGTTAAGTGCAAAAATGTCTAATTATGGGTTTATGCACATATCACTGCACCACACAACATTTTTTGCAGTCAGTATACATGTATACATACAACTGTGTCAATATGCAGTGCTGGGTAGATTACACATTTTTGTCCGTTCGAATTGTTGTAAATTATACTGATTCCAAATTTCATGACAAAAATTGTTGTTAACGTAATACATTACATTACTCATTTTTGGTAATATAATCAGACTACTTTTTGATTACTTTTAGATAATAAAAAAGTGCTCCCTTTTCACCCATTATTTTTAAAACAGGAAATTGTACATAACAGGGTTTAACAAAAGGTATTTCTCAGAAAATGCATAAATAAATAAACTACATAGACAATTCATAGAATTCCAATGATTTGTCTTAATATATAAATAAAATGTCTTTTGCAGCATTTTTTTTTTTTGTTAACTATGTCAATTGAAAGTCATGGGGACGTTGTTTCATGAGGATGATCCTTATATAACGCTGGCACACTTGCTTGAAGTATAAAGAAATAGCATTTGACTTGTGTTATTCTTCACAATGTCCCAGTTCCAACAATCAGATGGTTATGAAAGAAACACTGTTCACACCTTTGCACTCTCTGATGTGACATTGTCAGAGTGGATGAGATGGAGCAAAACTCCAGAAGCGAGAGCTACTCACTGGGTTTGTGGATTCAATTACACTGCATTATTGTAAATGTCTTGAAGGCTGACTGTCAAGTCTAGGCACATTCTGCCTCGCAAAATCTGCCTCCGCAAATATCAGCGTCTATCCAACACTGCTATATAACACCATTATTTTTGTTTTTTTATTCCTATTTGGAATTTATATGATACCAGATTTACAATTAAGAATATTTCTGACAATACAAAAGAATAGAAGCCACAGACACTTGAGCTATATCTGTCCTAAAAGCTAAATAAAGTGTAAAATTGAGAGACAATCAGACAGCAGGGGAGAGACGGCGATAAAAATGAGTAATAATTATAATAATAATAATAAAAACAAAACAGACTAAAAATCATTATTTTTAGAAAGTCTGCAATGTGTTGGAAGCAGGGCATTGGAAATTACCATGACAACCATGAGAAGCACAGTGAGAGAGTGTGTGGAGTGTTTGTATTTTAAGACTCAGACAGTAGAGAAGAGTCGTTGAGGACAGGAGTGTGCTGGAGTGTGACTTTGGGATCGTTTTAAGCGCTGACTGCAATCAGTTCACATTTACTTGTCACTGGTTCACCATCAAAAAGTATAAAGCATCATTTGTTTCATAATGACAAATGTACAATATCTTCACAATTCCTGGCTAATTTAAATGGCTATTTATTCTCAGGGAATTACAGTATTTAGTTACTGTTGTTAAGTATCTTTTTGGCTACTTTGTAATTTTACTATTAATCAAAGATATTAACAACTTTTACTCTCTACCTGACTACATTTTTTAATAAGTATGTACTCTTTACTCTAATACATTTGTGATGAGTAATGTAATTATTTGTTACATTTTACATGGCACCTAACTTTTTCTGCAGCAGTTTATTTCAGCTATAAAAGAAGCGATATCGCCATCTACAGGATATTGATATCCTTACTATATCTTGTGCGTTTTGCCCTTACGCACCCACACTTTTCAACAAGGCTACTTTAAGTGAATGTGATTGCATTAGCAGGTAGTTGTGAATCACAAGGGTTTCATTTATGAGATGAGGACATGACTGCAGCTGAAACCAGCACGTCCAGTGCAAGTACAGTAGGCTTTGACTATTTTATTTTACTTAGCATAATTTTTTTTCCCGTTATATTGAAGAGACTTTTATGCCCTTTTTGAGCACTTGAGCTTAACTCAGACTTGAGTGTCTATAGACGTTTAAGAGGCTGTTTTGTCAACCTTTTATTCATTGCCATTTTAAGGTTACTTTTTATTTTGATTTAAGAAAAAAAATCAGATACTCTATGGCCTGGTTTCACAGACAAGGCTTAAATTAAGTCAGGATTAGTAGCTTTTTAAAATATGCTTTTTAAATGCTTTTTAAGTAGCTTTTATAAACATGCCTTGGAAAAAAAAACATTACCGGTGTGCATCTTAAGACAAAACAATGGCGGTGAGACTTTTAAAGATATGTCAGTGCAAGTTGCGTCCAGTTAAAATAACTCAAACATGCATTTTAGTCTGGGACTAGGCTCAAGCCTGGTCTGTAAAACATGGGAGTAAAGACTTTTACTCAAGTCGTATTGGAATTGGTGACTAGTAACTGCCAATGGAGAAATTTTTGCAGTACGGTATTTGTACTTTTACTCAAGTATGGTTTTCAGGTACTCTGTTTATTCTAAAATAGGAAAAACTCCACTAAAATCTTAAAGGTCAGCCAAATATGGTGCATGAAGACACATCATGCCAGGTTTGACATCAGTGACACCAAAACCCCAAATTTTTCATGCTAGGACCCACATTAAATAAATCACACATGGAACTTACAATTCACTAAGTCATTTGATGGAGTTGAAGAGTTCATTCCGTGAAGGATTTGTCAGAAAGATTCAGCAGACTTAAGTCTTTTTGAACGACTGATTGAAAGATTTTATTTCTTTATTTCTTTATTTCACAATGCCACTCATTACATTTATTGCTACATCAGAAGCAGTTGTTGGAGGTAACATATTACAAACGTAACAAGTTACAAAATATAATACTTATTCAGCAGCCAAGTCTGCAATTACAATTCCAGCTACAGCTACTACTATAGTACACCATGATTCAGGTAACCTGCACCAACAACTGGTCAGGAAAACAATAGTATTGCATTGTGAAAAAGGACTCCCAAGAATCAAAAGCTTATAAGTAGGGGTCCATCCCACCGCCAACACCTCCCCGCCCATCTGATAAAGATAGCATGAACAGTCCAACTTTAGATACCAGGAGCAACCATTCATTAAATTGTGGGTATTTACAAAACATTTTACCTGCATCAGCCAAAAAATCGACAGTCATTGTACCTTTGCACCTCAAATTGAAATAATCCTTATACCAAGTGAAAGGGGTTTAACCCTCAGCCGCCAATCCCTCGGGTTTATATCTCTCCAGTAGTTGTTGCTTTAGATTCTTTTTAAATATAGAAAGTGAAGCTGATTGTTTTAAATTAGTATCCAGCTCATTCCATAATTTTATTACGACAAAATAATTTTGAACGACTGATTGAAAGAAGTGGCTCATAAGAATAATTTGTTCCTGAATCGGACTACATAGTTGACTCTTAAAAGTAAAAGTGCCAAAAGGGGGTTTTCGCAGCAATGCCATAGAAGAACCATTTTTGGATCCTCAAAGAACCTTTCAGTGAAAAAATTCTAAAAAATTATATTTTTTCTTAGTGTTAAGAACATTATAATAATCGGAAGAACCATTTTCCATAAGAACCTTTTGCCCAATGCAAAGGTTCCATGAATGTTAAGGTTCATCATTGAACCGTAGATGCAAATAAAAAACTGATGCAAACAAAGTTGTTACAAACAGCGCTTGAGGAGCGCTGCGATGGAAAGCAATGCAGGAAACACTTTTCCCAACACACTGGTGTATCATGTCAGAAATATGTAAATACCCAAATATGTGAATGCCCTGCAGAAAAACTGAAATTAAAAATGTTCTGATGTGGCATGAAAGCATCAACATTCTCACACTTTGCACGACTCGCTTATCCCCACTCTGCGAATCACCAGTGGGTTGTGAAAACCGCTGGTATGATTTACATGATGAGACTTTTATGGTGATTTTTTTTTTTTTTTTTTGTCATTTATAGAGCTTGACAGAATTGTAAACTTTGGATGAATTAGCCAATCATTGCTGTGTGGTAAACAAGATCATAGTTTGAACATGAGATTGAACTGTCAAACTTTCACAAGAGAACCATAATCGTAAAAGTTGTATATTAGCTACAGTAGGATCAGTAACTAATGTGGCACCTTACTGTACATGGTGTTGATGTTCCCTCATCTAATGAGAGTCCTTCTGTGACACAGCCTCTGCCAAAGTCTTCACACCTCTCCTCGACATCTCCACTAGTTTCCCTCAGGATCCCACTAATGACAGGAAATACAAGACTGCACACAGTAAGCGGTCACATGGTTATCAGATACTCTCTGCACATTTAAAGTTGTCATAGTGTGTTTGCCAAGAAAATTGCAGCAGACTGTAACTGTAAATCCAAGAAAGAGTTCTGACACTACACATTTAAGCCAAAATTTAAAAAGCAGTGTGTCTCGACATATCTAGAACAAGATGAAAATTTGTCCTGCTCTTTTAAAATAAAAGAGCTTAATGCCCTATGTATTTACTTCCCAGTCTATTCGAACCATTTGTGGAAATAATTCTGCTAAAATAATTCTGCTCTCATTCATAATAAATCACCACAATTATGGTCAAAACCAAGAACATGTTAACATATGACCATCCATATTTACATAACACATATATTCAGTATTCACTAACTTGGCCTGCACAGTTGAAAGATTAAAGTTAGTCAATTATTGTTACGTATGGTTGAAGTAAAGCACACGAAGGAGGAGTACAGAAAAAATTATAATTCCAAGAAGATACACGTAAGAGAACAGTTTAACACAAACAAGCTAAACTAAGAAGATGCCGCGCAAGGGAACTAAGGAAACACAGGGATTAAATACATGGAGAGGGTAATCAAACTGAACAGAAAAGTGTGAAGGACTAATTAACAACTAACAGTCAAGAAAACTAACTAGGAACTCAGGCAGGCAAAACAGGAACACAGTGGCTGCATCCGAAATCAAAAGAATAAAACATTTTAAAAGATAATTGCGACTTTTTATCCTGCAATTGCGAGTCTCGCAATTCTGACTTTAGTTCTCAGAACTGCGAGATACTGTATAAAGTTACAGTTGCGTGTTATAAAGTCAGAATTGCGAGATATAACATTTTTTCCTCAGAATTGCGAGATATGAACTCACAGTTGCGTGTTATAAAGTAAGAATTGCGAGATATGAACTCACAGTTGCGTGTTATAAAGTCAGAATTGCGAGATATGAACTCACAGTTGCATGTTATAAAGTCAGAATTGGAAGAAATAAATTTTTTTCCTCAGAATTGCGAGATATGAACTCACAGTTGAGTGTTATAAAGTCAGAATTGCGAGATATGAACTCACAGTTGCATGTTATAAAGTCAGAATTGGAAGATATAAAATTTTTTCCTCAGAATTGCGAGATATGAACTCACAGTTGCGTGTTATAAAGTCAGAATTGCGAGATATGAACTCACAGTTGCATGTTATAAAGTCAGAATTGCAAGATATAAAAATTTTTCCTCAGAATTGCGAGATATGAACTCACAGTTAAGTTATAAAGTCAGAATTGCGAGATATGAACTCACAGTTGCGTGTTATAAAGTAAGAATTGCGAGATATGAACTCACAGTTGCATGTTATAAAGTCAGAATTGCGAGATATAAAAATTTTTCCTCAGAATTGCGAGATATTAACTCACAGTTGCATGTTATAAAGTCAGAATTGCGAGATATGAACTCACAGTTGCATGTTATAAAGTTAGAATTGCGAGATATAAACTTTTTTCCTTAGAATTGCGAGTTTATATCTCACAATTCTGACTAAAATCACAAAATGTGAAATTGGTAGCGAATGCCATTTCATGTTTGACTATAAATGGTCAAGCATATAGTAAAAGAGAACAAAAAGAAAGATTAACTTGATCAAGATTCCTGTGCAAATGAAATGCAAGTATTCCAACATAACAGCTTGGTTAATAACAAATCAAGCTGTTCAAATGCACATGCACAGCAGGGGAGATAAACACAGGTAGCAGTCAAATAGTGAAAACAGAAGCAGTTCTATTCCAAGCATATGGCACAGAGGAGGAGAAAGCAGCGTGTTCTGTTCCCAGGGGTATTCACCTTCTGAAGACTGCCTGCTCAGGAAGGTTGCTTAGGAGACAGAAGGAAAATGTCAAGCTGATTTCTTTTTTTCCTCCTGTGTTGACACTTGTGGCAGATGTATGAAAAATTGCTTTCTCCACCGCTCCCATGAGTGCAGCACATTACTGATGAAACGTACCTGTGCTTGGTCTTATTTTGCTTTCATTTATACAACAAGGACAATTTTTATCATTGTATATTAAGAAAGGAGGCATTTTGTAACTATACATGTCTTAAAATGTCTACCACTGTCGATACATTGATGAGTTTAGGCAACTCTTAGACTCAGTGTCAACTTTTCTAAAGTGTTCAACTGTTTAAGAAAACAGATCACATGACCTCCACTATTAGAAATTCCATTGGTATTCACTATTTGCATAAAGCTAAGGGCCATTCACACTGGACAGGAATTTTCAAGTGACCGGAAGATCTTAGTTTTCAATGGAAGTTAAATGACTACAGTTGATAATGGATCAAAGTTTAGCAGAAATAAACGGTAATGCAAGGTGGCAACAATTAGCTTTTGTGCATGAGAATCGACAAGAAACATTCCAGAATGGGAAACATTTCCCAAACATTGTGATTTCTGTATTAATATATTAATGCTGCTTCAATGTTGCATTATACCTTTTGTATACTTTTATGCCACTTCAAAGTGATGTTTATGTGCCACATTTTCAGTGTGAAATATAATATTTAGATTCATGTGATGCAACATCTGAACAATAGTGCAAAACCATGACACTAACTATCATTTAAACTGCCAACCGTCCATCTCTCTATAGAAATACACACTCACACACATTAATAATTAGGTTGACTCTATGCAGGGCCAGCCCAAACTGCAGTAATTAGTATGCAGACTCACTGCTCTTCACAGCCTGTCATTAGAGAGGTGAGCTGTGGCATATACTCAGCCGCATTTGATGCTTCCAACATATTAATCACTGCAACCATCAGGGAATTCTCACCCCGCAAAAAGGTAAACATCAGTGTAATTAATCCCGAAAAGCCCTGGCAAAGGCAAGTTGTGCTGCTATGTCCACAGTGGATTATTTTAATCGGAACATTTGAACTTTCCCACTAAAATCTGTTAAATTAGTGATTTATCTATCCATCCATCCATCCATCCATGGTTGTGTCAATGTCCTCACATAAGAACATCTCAGCACATGCATACAGACCAGCAGTGGCACAAACAAACATTCTAGTATAGAATTATAGAATTTTTCTGTCTCTGGGTTGTTACTTCTGGAAAATAGAGATTTAGAGATTTAGATGTATCCACAGTTTGGCCTTCGGTCAGATATTCCTGCCAGTTCTGCAAAAGAAAGGAAAATAATAGCCGAGACAAAAACCGCTGAATACCCTAAATAAACCAAAGACTGCCTGTGGATGGACATTCACAGCGATTCAATGGGCAAATCAATTAAATATATCAAAATATCTTCCATTTTTATGGGTTTATTTCATATTTCCACAATCATCTGATGGTGGGGCCCATGGAATTACATTTAGCTGTGCTACTCAAACTATGGGACTTTCCATATAGAAATGGAAACTTCCATAATTGAGATCCTGGAATATACGGTAACTTGATTCCTTTCTATTAATCTACAGTTGTGGTCTTTGTAACAATTCTAAAGAACAGATATGTACAGGAGAAGAAATCACGAATTTTAAAAGGCAGTGTAGAAGCTCATTGAATAAGAACATAAGAGTACACATTTTATTTGGCCCTAATTATGAGTAAGTGCATGTCCTACATTTTGGAAATATTTCTCATGTGCGGCTTCAGTTGTTGTGCTGCTGTGGTGTCCCATAACACTAGCACTCAGATGGTAATGACATCTAGTGTGCAGGAAAAACATAATTGGCAGTTTTCAAGCATTGACCAGTCAAGTGACCGCTGGCTGTCTTCTGGCACGCCAGGAGATTTAATTTAAGGGCCGACATTTCATTTTCAGAGACTGAATCCTAAGAAACCTTACAGGGAAATGTTTTTGAGACTGCTGCATGGAACAATTAAAAAAAAAAAAAAAATCAGAAAAAAAAAAAAAAAAACTGCTTTCCCATTGCAAAGTTGCTACCAAGATGCAAGGGTATTGTGGAAGGGCTACCTTGGTTGCTAAGGTGTTCTGGGTGGTTTCTAGTTGGTTACTTACTGGCCCAAGTCAAAAGATATCATCACGTTTATTTATATAGCACTTTATACAATAGATTGCTTCTAAGCAAGCAGCTTTACAATATTAAACATGAATCACAATGCCAGTGTCACTTCCAAATTTCTACTATAAATCAGCTCTCCAGTGTCCATGTTTTCACTTGCGTCTGAATTCGACGGACTTAACAGAAGAAATGAACGTAGATTTCCACATCAAAGAAGAAGGAGCCACAAAGCACACAAACCTATTATGTAATCGCCATGAACCTGGTAGTTCGAAGGTGTTTACCAGCCAGAGCAAACTACTACAGAAAGTTCACTTCAGCAAGCTGTTGCGAACTCTCCAAACGAACTTCATATTGGCCTGATTTTGCTCGAAATGCCGTCACACCAGTTTGCTCGATTTTGCTTTAAGTATATTTGGGCCCTTAGGGTTAGGAACTGTTTAAAGTATATATATAAAAATAAAGACAACTTGACAGCATTGATTTTTTGTAAATTTAGTTTTAAACCCTTAAGAGCTGTGTTGCTGCAATTTAACAAGTTGCAGCAATTTACTTTGTCATAAGCACCCCATCACATGACAGTGGCACCTCAAGCACATTCCATAAACTGAGGGTACGTTTACACGACAACTATGTACTAAAAACATAAAAGTTTTTCCGTTTACAGTCGTTCACACGGTTCCGCAAAAATGACTAAAAACGCTGTATTGTTCATGCCAGGCCAGTAGTTGCCAATGTCACTTTGTAAAGAAACACTCATATTACTGAACATGTAATATGCATGTGCATGATGTCACCATTTTCACAAATTCCCCTTTTTGTAGTTTACACAGGGAAGATAACGATCAAGCGTAGCGTCAGTTCAGGCAGGTCACGTTAGTCAAGCTCGCATCAGCTGACTCTTAGCTGTTCCACATAGGAATAAGACGCCTATCACTGTATACATATATAAGCTCCTTCAGTATTATCAGCTCTATCGCGTTTTTCAGGAGCTAATTACCCTCCTCCATCCCCAGCTCCTCCTCTCGTCAGTCAGGATTTGACATTCTGATTCCCCTTTGAATTAGACTAAATTCTCAATTATGTTGTACATTTAAATCTTTATTAATTAATGATATCTGCAATACATTTACATTTACCCTAAGGGGGGATATTGCTGCTCTCCCTGCTCTTATCCATGCTAGGCTGCATGTTTTTGCCCAGAACAGAACCATACTGCCAATCCAAACTGTATTCTAATTGTAAATCGTATTTGACGATAGTGGTCCAAACAGAAATATAGTTTTCAAAAACTTGCACTTTGAAACCGTTTTCAAAAGTTTGCGTTTTCAGGCAGTCAAAGCGCCGTTGTCCTGTAAATGAACGGCCAAAGCACATAAAAAGTTTTACGATTTTAGCTGAAAATGGTGTCGTGTAAACGGCCCCTAACACTGAATAACACAGTAGTACACATCAACAGCTTGAGAATACAAACAGAAGAGTATATCAAAAAGTATCTCACAATAGCAGTTTGTCAGGTACCTAGATATTGAAGACATTGACGTAAGAGTGTTTGCATATGTTTGTGTATTATTTACCTGTTTTTATAGATACTGTGATTGACCATACCAATGAAAATTGGTATGAATTAGATGCGATTGGGATGCAATGGTTTTGAGTTGCTTTTAAACAGTATGGCCAGAAACATACTTTTACACAAGTACGCAGATGTAAATATTTGGTCAGCGCATTTGCCCTATTGAATATGCTTAGCGTGCTAACAATGAACATGTAAAACCACTTACAAAATGTAACTTGCTCAACAAGATTCTCTTCAAACTGTTGCTCTGCCATCAAAGTAATGGGCATGAAGGCAACATTTTTGCAACAAAAAATGTTTTACAACATTTAGCCTATTCATTATAGAGGTATTTAGAACGCTAAGAACGCAATGGATTTTAGCGTTGTTATCAGTAGTGCTCTGACACATTCCAGAAATCACTTAGCTGCTTAGCAAGAATCATTTGCATACTTGCAAAAAGTATGTTTCAGGGTAAAGTAAGTTTTAAACATGTTAGGAATCTCTAGTGAGTCATTGGTGGAATTCGCTTTAGAATTTAGCTCCTTTGTCTTATCTTACTCTGTAGTCCATGCAGCATATTGCAGGTCATGCTGGATTGTCAGACATAACATGTTTTTTTCTATTTTCTTTGTAAGATCTGTTTCTTCAAGGCACAGCAAGAGAGCATGGTACAAATCACAACTCATTTACATTCAGCTTGGCAAGAAAACCCTCCACCCACCCCTTCCCTTCCATTCCAGTCCTAGAACCACTAGCAGCAAAGACCAAGAAATACTAAATTTACTAAGAAAATTGGTGTTACAGAAGCCAGAGAAACGCTTGACGGATCTAAAGAGAGCTGCAGGCTGGTTTGAGTGTGTGACAGAGTAGAAAAACATGCAGTTGGAGACTATAATTTGAGGATCAACCAATGTGCCATTTTCAGTTTGTGTTATCATAAATAATTTTACCCTGAAAATATTTGATAATCTTTAAAGAAATGTTCTGTTTTTAATACGTTAAGCTCCATTGATAATTATAACTTTAACTTATCCCTCAGTTTGTAAAAAAAAAAATCAAAACCAAACATTTGTTTACAGCAGTGCACTTACTATAAAAGACTGTTGTATAAGCATGGCACCGGAATAAGTTAAAATACACATGGTTTCAAATGTATAGCCACAAAATGTAATATGTTATCATGAAACTATTGTGACAAAATTGCTTACCTTGTTTGAGCAAATTTTTTAACTGTCATGAGTAAATGTACTTACAGCTCAAATAACACAATTTAGGGCTCCAGACTATAAATAAAATGTGCAAGGATCATTTAAAATCAAGCCGTTAATGCCCTTTTCCCGCTCAAACATCGTCAGACATCGTCTGGTTGATGCGCGCCAATGTTCCATGCACGTGACGGAACACAGAGCCTGATGTCTGATTCGCGGCTAAATTAAAATTGTGAACCGATTCTTTCACTTAAAAAGATTCAGGAAAAAGCCACGATTTAGCTGTTTAATCGGACTCGGTAACGAAATTGTTCAGGGCTGCGTTTTCCAAAAACACCGTCGGAGACCATTGCCACTCTCTCACTGAACGTCATTTTTAAGTATGCTTACACAATGGAGTGTGTTTTTACGGCAAAAACAGAGTGACAACAACTGAAACGTATTTGTACTATTAAAAAAAATCTATTTATAACTTACATCGTTATAGTCTCTAGGTCTATACTATTTTCCTCACTGCATGCAGTGGTGGCAATATTAAAATCTCAATAATAATATGAACTCAATGACTGAACAATCATCTTTATCTAGCGATTCTAGTTATCAGTCAAAAAAGACAAAAAGACAATGTTTAATTTTTTGGAGCCAATGGCTCTCTCATCATTTTATTTTGTCTGGAGCTCTAATATCAGTGATTTTTTTTTAGCTTCACAGCTTTAAACCCTCTGTGTTGCAATACAGGCTTTCATTATAAGTGCATTACTGCAGAAATTGGGAGTTAAAATTATGCTGCGAGAGTTTAAGTCTTTTCGACCATTGATTTAACAGCTCTTCTTTTTTTGTTTATCTTTGTTTCCTACAAACTGATTGTTTTGCACATTTGTCAGTTCATTATGCGAGTCTGCTAAATTAGACTGTATATTAGTAAAAAGCTTCACTTTCTAATGTCCTCTCACTTCTTATCCTTACACCAAATTACTGATTGAACAGCACAGAAAAAAAAATTTAAATTACGCAATGAGTGTCTCTGACTTTCAAATATAATGTAGTGCCAATTGACTGCAGTATGTACACACAACTGCTATTGTCACTGAAAAACAAACAATAACTGGGAGCAATTGACTCTGGCGCACACTGCAAAAAAGGTTGAGGGTGTTAATAACAGTAATAATAATCTACTAATAGAAAACACACGAAAACAGCCTCTCAGCATAATGTTGCACAATTATGTACCATTGCTAAACTACAAGTACTGAATAAAAATAACAATAGTAAGCACACACTGTAACAACAGCAAAAGAAGTATTAAGCAAATCGGATTTGCAGGTCTGGAGCATTGCCTAAACTCTTTAAAGCTATACGATGTGACTATGCATAAAAAAGTACATAAAAAAATCTGTCAAAATGCAATGGTCCAAGGTTCAGTCAACCAAACCGCCAGACACCCATTAAAATCATTAGAGTGAAAAGAAAAATAGAAGAAAGTGGAAAGCATATTCCGAGCAAGAGAAGTGGACTGGTCTCATTTTTTGACAGATCTTTGCTTTTATCCACTTCAGATATTTCTTTGAAAGCTCAAGTCCTCAGAACAAAAACCGCCATGTCAGTGAATTCCCAACAAGCTTTTAAAGCAGTTTGCTTGGATAGACGCAATTTGTTGTCTTTTACACGGAGGTTCTAAAGGAAAAATTTTGCAGCATAGTGCCTCTTTATAAGCCACTAGCTAAGATGCTGCATGGGGCTCGAGCGTTAGTTAGGGAGTGGGAACGTTGGGCAGGTTGGTCACTGGAAACCAACAGGACTGTCCATGAGAGGGCTCGGGCAATTGGGATCTGTGTCATCCTTGAGTTCAGTCTCCAAAGTTTCCTCCAGGTCCTTTTCCTCCACTCCTTCAGCGTCACACACTGAACTCTGGCTGTTCCTCATGGTGCCGTAGCTCTGGTGGGCCGGAGAGGGCATGGGAGTCAGGCCCAGCTCTGGCTCCAGCAGGACAGAAGCTATAAAAAGCTGAGGAGGGAAAGAATGAGAGGTGAGTAGGTGGAAAGCAAGAGTGCCATTATTTTAAGAGCTTCTTTTTTATGTTTATGCAACATGCTACATGTGAAGTGCCTTTGACATGGTGAGTGGAAGCCTTAGAGGAGATGAGTGGAAAGAGAGAAATTAATTTCATAAGAGGGACTTGAAATGAGTGTGATGAATTAAATGAGCTGTGACGGGATAAGCAGGTACATTAGCTGTGGTTGTGGTGGAAACAGTGCTTCTCTCCGCATCACTGAAGCCTTCTTCTGTCGTCTGATCGGACATCTGAAACAAATCAGGATATCAATCACTTTTTACTGCCTGAAGATATTATTCTGCTAAAAGCATCTTTAAGAGCTTATTCTCAAAGCCCATCTTGTGTTGCCAAATGCAACTAGCTGTAAAGGTCACAATCATAAACTTTACTGTTTTCCAACCATAACTGTCAAAATAGACTATATGGACAAAAGTTCAGAGACACCTGACCATTACACCAACAGGACTGTAATTACATCACATTCTAAATATAATTAACATGATTCCCTTTTTGCAACTATAACAACTCTTCTAGGAAGGCTTTCCAAAAGATTTTGGAGTGTTTCTGTGTGAATCTTTGCCTATTCATCCAGTAGACCATTTGTGAGGTCAGGAACTGACGAGAAGACCTGGCTCGGAATTTCCATTCCAGTTCATCCCCAAGGTCTTCGATGGGGTTGAGTTCAGGGATCTGTGTGGGCCAGTCTAGTTCTTTCACACCAAACTCATCCAACCATTTCTTTATGGACCAAACAGAGAAGCGGGATTCATCACTCCACACCATCCGACGCTTGGCATTGCACTTGGTGATGTGAGGCTTGCATGCAGCGGCTCGGTCATAAAAACCCATTCCATGAAACTCCCACTGCAGTTTTTGTGCCAATATTAATGCCAGTGGAAGTTTGGAGCTCGACTTTTACGATGCGCCTCAATTTCATTTTTAGTTTGTGCATTCCCTGGGACTCAAACCCATGACCTTGGGTGATATTTGCCCCATTAAATTTGCAACAGGGCAATTTTTTCTAAACTTAAAATTGCCCCTTTTCGACGGAACTGAATTGACACTGAACTGACTTTAGCTGAACAATGACAGTATTTTATTTTAGAGCTCCTACAGCCGAAACTAGCCGCGTTTCCACCGCAGGAACTTTCCCCATGAACTAGGAACTTTGGGGTGGTGGTACTCGTTGTGTTTCGACCACAGAAACCAAGGCCTAAATGAAGTTCCAGGTAAAAGCTCCCCCCTCAGAAAGTTCCTGCTTTCGCAAGTTTTTTCGAAGTTCAGGAACTTTCGGGGGTGGGACTTGGATGCTAAACATGCTGATTGGTTGACTCCACGCAGCATTTTAAAATCTGTTGCGGTAGGTGCAGTCCTACGTCACCGGACTAATTCGCCTAATCTTCACGGTACTTGAGACCGTGGTGGAAACGCAGAAAGCAACGGGTCTGGGGGAAAAAAGTTCCTGGGACAAATTGTTTCGGGTAATTTCGGTGAAAACACAGCTTCTGTTAATAATTTTCCTGTTATCACTGTAAAGCTGCTTTGAATCAAAGCTGCGCTATATAAATTTAGGTGACTTGACTTGACTTATTAAATGGTCATTTAGGAATAAAGCATGTGACGTCTTTACGAATGAGTCATTAAATCATTCAGTCAATCGATTATTTTAAAATAATCGATTGATTGAATAAAATTGAATAAAATCAATATAAAAGTATTTGGGGGAAAAAAACACTCTGCTTGTGTGATATTGCTTAAATATATATTATATGATACAAATATTAAAAAATAAGAGCTCATACAGGGGCATTTTTTTGTCTCCATATCTTGAAGTTTTGAGGCAATTATTTATTAAGTTTGGTGGAATTTTTGCCCCAAGCCCTCGTTTCCACCCCTGTCATAAAGAAATGCCAGGTTCATAAAAAAAAAGTAAAAGATTTACATTTACATTTTTTTTTGCTTTTAAGTATTTTTGCATTTAGTAATTTTGGGGGGAAATGTGCTTAATTGTCAAAATGCAAAAATATAATAGCTTATTCTTTTTCTGATGATTTTGGCTGAATTATAACCTTGATGTTCACTCATTACCTTATGACCATTACTATTTTACAAGCATATGCATCATGTTTCTACAAAACATCAAGATCAAGGTTTTTACATGGCTGACCTGATAGCTTGTTGATCTGTCATGTCGTAGTTTTTTCAGACAAAAGCCAAAGCAGGAGAAGACAATACAGCACAGGAGAGTTATGAAGGTGAACAGAGTGATGGGCTGCATTGGACCTGCAAAAGAGATAAAACATGAGGTAATGCTTTTATATGGAACAGAGCTGGAGACATGCTTTTGTGGTCTTGGTCTTAAGATCTCTCAAAACCACATACAGTAAACATGTCTTTGGTCTGGGTCTCATTACTAGTCTCTGGTTCAGGAAATGTAGTTTATAATATCCTTAGACAAAACCACAGTCTTGCCTGCAATTTCCAAAAAGCTGAATTTACCTCAGGCAAAGGTCAGCTAGGTATCTTAACCATTTAAAAGATAAGATACCTAGGATTGTCTAAGATACCTACTGTAAGATACAAGGACTGTCATGTTCTAATTGGCTACAGTCAAAGTGGATCAGCATTTGAAATTAATGCTACAAAAAATTCAACATTTTCTCCACTTCAGTTTATTGAAATGGACAGTCTGGTTCTTGGTCTGAGTATTGGGGATTATATCTTGGTCTGGATCTAGGGCTTGAGTGGTCTAGTCTTGATCTGATTGGGGTCTTATGGGGTCTGGTATTGGTCTGGGTCTTGGAGTGTCTGGTCTTGACTCAAAGTGAACACATGTTCTACAGTGACAGATAAACACACCCTTATGTCAAACATTTAGGTTTCCATTTTAAGTTATACAGTTATTATAGCAATACTTTTTTTAACTTAAGACAGTATTGTATTTGACAGATTTGTTTTATGTGGTTTGGTTCTATTTAAAATAATAATAATAATACACGTATTGTGTTAATGCAATGTGGCACAATCACAGCTGATCAGAACATATTTAGTTTAGTACACATTTATGTGGAACATTGTGGACCAATGACATTACACTGTGGGAGGGGCAACCCAGTTCCAATGTGACAGAAATTGAAACCCAAAGCGAATGACAAAATGTCTTGTTGCTCATTGATTGCCACATTGCATAGTTAAAGATATGTTATACTAATTCTGATTTATCATCCAAATTTATCATTCTTGGTAATACCCCAGACTATACAGTATGAATAATATAATACAAATTTTATATAAACCAAGGAAAACTGCAACTGACCTTGATAGACAGCAGTCACCTGGCCCTTTTATAGTTTTATAGAAAAGAACAGCTGTCCCATTTTGATAGCTGTTTTGTAAAATGTAATATTGTTGGATTCAATATCCACTTCCAAAATCTGAGGGGGTACAACTGGGAATTTGATTTCTGTGTGAACCTACCCAGTCTGAGCACAGAGAAGAACAGCAACCAAAACATGCAGAGAATGGGCGCCACCACTACTTGACTGATGGCGGCCGAATGGATCCGCTGGCTGAGCTTTGTGGGTATATAGGCGTAGTAGATATTATACCGATCTACCATATGCTTCAGCACAAGGTAAAGCAAACCTGCAAAATGAATAGAGCTGGAGTTATCAAATCGACTTTGATCTTTCTAAATTACAGTGTTATTTTGTAAAAGCACTTTTCAGATGATCCAGCAGCAATCCTTTGTAGGTAAAGTCATCTTTTAAGAAGTTTTCCTGTCCTTTTATGCTACTTAACATAATATTTATATATTTACCTGTTTACATAGACCACATGTGAGTGCAAGTTGCCAAATGAATTCAGAACTAAGTGAAAAATCATGATGATGGATGTCAGCGTATAGTAAATAAACAGTCATGGTGTGTATTGGTGACAGAACAGGCGTGGAGTGGGCGTCTGGATCTCGGCTAGACGGGTCGGAGCGTCTGGAAGACTACAGCGGGTTCGCACCTAGCGGCCATGTCACACCGCGATACTGAGATGCTGTTGGAGATACGGCTCAGACGCCCACACAGACTGAGGACGGGAATGAGGTATTAGAACATGCACAGAGGTGGAAATGAAGAGTGATGGAAAGAAAAAAGAGAGCTGTGGGTAAAAAGGAACAGAGAGAATGAGAGGAAGAGAAAAATATTAAACAAATGGTGCAGTGATGCAGAGATGATAGACAAATGGATTCGAGTGCAAATTAGGAGGAAAGTGGAATAAGGGAGGGGAACAAGAAATACTAAAAAAACAGTATGTTTGTTGCAAAATAAAAACCCTAAAATTACGCAGACTCACCAAAAGGTACAATGATGGGGCAAGTTATGCTGTAGGTCATACTGACTGAAAATATGCACATGGTCCAGGCATACTCAAGACCGAACTGAAACTCATAGGCCTGACTCTGAGGGTGAGAATGGAGAAATAAGTTGTTAGTGTATTTTAATGCCATTTAATGTTAAGTTTTGGTGATTAACAGTCACTAAGAACAGCCACTGTATGGAAAAGAGTTGTGTAAAGATTCTTTAGATTATCCTTTAGTGTTACACAGTAAAAATAACAGTGAGTGCGTTTGGAATGACATGAATGTGAATAAATGATCAAAAAATATTCTTTTTTATAGGAGAACGTTTCCATTTGGGGCTCTAGACAATTAAGCCACGTTTCCCCCAAAATTACCAGGAGTTTACATATTAAATGTTACATTAAATGTTTACATCATTCAGCTGCATCAAGCATCTTTGTCAGGATTATCAAGTAAAGCCAGTCCTTGACAAGTATTGTTTTTACTTGTTTTCACTGTACAGGTTCACTCACTCTTTTAACGTGGATACGCTCAGCTTTAGATTTGGCAAAGCAAAGGCGAAGAGAGTACACCAGCAGAGCAGGAATACGCAAAAGCTCCATGGCCGTTCCGATCAGACTGGACGTGATCACATAGTTCAAAAAAAAAGCTCCGTTATCAGGTAAAAACACACACCTGAGTGGACAAAACAAAGTGGGTCTCAACAAATTATGCATGTTCTACATAAATTAACCAACAGCTGTAGATTTAGGGAACAGTAAGAACTTACTGAAACTTTACATCTGTTTCATCCAGGAAGTGGATGTCAAAAAGCCACCTGAAGAACAAGTCCAAGCTGGGGAGCAGACAAGAGAATACTGTATATAATATATAATCCTGAACATTATATGGACACTTTAAATTCTGAATGTCAAAGTCTCAGCCTTTTGTTTAGTTCGTTTTAACCAACTGGTCTAAAGGTGATTTTTAGTGGATGTGTGATGTCAGTTTAACCTTAAGGTGTCCTAGAGTAACCACCGGTATAGTTTATCAAAACTTTAATTTACAAAACATGAATCTCCAATACGCGTTCACACAACAACATCAACAACGTGGTGCTCTCGTGAATGCATGTTGAAGATTCATATTTAGTAAATTAAGTGGTAAATTTATAATAATTAATGACAGAATTTTCATTTTTGGGTGAAATATTCCTTTAACGAGGAATATGATCCACTAATGTTTGGCAAACACAAAGTTTCCAGATAGATAGCCTATATCTATTGTTTTATGTTGTGAGATTAAACCATTTAAAAACAAGGTTCATAAAAATGATTTAACATTTAAAATTTCTGAGTTGAAAGTCAATTTGAGAATTTTGTTGGGCTTAAAATCAAACATGTTTAGATGGCGTAACTGTCTGGGGATTGTGAAAAGGAAAATAGCCTAATTAAAAAAAAATGTTGGCATAAGTAGGACATCCTTATTTATCACTGTCATTGACCCACATACATCCTACATATAGTACTGTATATACAGAAACATTTTATTCTGAGAGAAAATGGCAGACCAAAAAGGTATTTTTTAAATGAAAACCTTGAAATGCTTTTATTGACAATTATTGTAGGATGATTACCTGGATAGACCCAGTGATGGTAGAATGATTACCATGAAGACAAGCAGTAAAAAGCATTTGTGCATAGTGACCTGATTCTCACCGGACCTGAGAGAGACACACATTACAAGAAGTTTCAACTGATTACAACAGAACCAAACAATTAGAATACATATATTAAATCACCATGAAATCAAAAGTGACAATACTTATAATTTTTTATGGGATATCGCAGTATTCTTAATGATTTATCATTTTTAAGCCACATTGGGGTCATCAGGTGGGCACCCTCCTTCTCTGGTGTATCAACGATAGGCCCACAACACCTCCAGAGGGCTCATCGGCAGCACCTGGCGTCCCAGGTGTGCCCCCATCTGCTTTCAACCCTTACATGCCACAGGTGTTATTAGGGGCCCAGTTGGAGTCTCCCCTTTTCACCCATAGCCATCGACTTGCTTTATCTGTCAGTTGTCAGGCATAGCTGTAGGTCTTGAAAATAAGATTTGACGAGGCGGGTGATTGCTTCTGGGGCGCTGAAATAGTGGAATGCGTTCCAGAGGAGATTGTGAGGAACTGACCCTAAGGCATTTGTGAGATCCAAGAACACAACGTGGATATCTCTTCCATCCTTTTTGGCGGCTTGGATTCCATATCATGTTTGTGTGCTCTAAGCAACATGAGAAGCCTGGAATCCCTGCTTTCTGCACAGTGTATGCGCCAATGTAGTGGTTCTTTTCCATGTAGGCTGTCAGCCTGTGTGCCACTACACTGAAGAAGATTACTACACCTCCTTCAACGTTCAGGAGGCTGATTTGGCAGAACTGGCTGATGTCCACAGAGTCCTTTTCCTTCGGGATTAGGATGCCTCCTACCCTCCTCCATGCAGTTGGAATTGCTTGTTTCTGCCACACTACTTTCATCAGCCTCCATAGAAAGCGCATTACCTCTGGTGTGTTCTTATAAAGCCGGTATGGGACTCCATTGGGCCCAGGGGAGGATGCAGCTCTTGCCCGACGTACAATTCTCTCCACTTCGCTCCACCTGGGTGGGCTGATGTCCAGCTCATGTTCTGGGGAATGTATTGGTGGCATATCGGGTGGAAGAGTTGTCTGTCCGCATCGCTGGCTATCAGTGTGGCTCTGTTTAAGGTAAGTTTCCAGATCTTTCTTTGATGTTTTGAGTTTGCCACTTTTTTCCTTTGTGAAAAGTTTTTTTGCAAACTTGTAGGGGTCTTTGAAGAAGTTTGATCTTGCTTGCTCCTTCATTTTACTTCTTCTCAGATTCTCAGCTCTCCTCAAGGTTGCCAATCGGTTCTTAATTTCTGCCTGTAGCAGGTCAATTCCCTCCTTCTCCTCCTCTGGAACTTTTCTCCATTGTTTTTTCAGCTGCCTTCTTTCCTTGACTAACCGTTCTATCTCCTGCTGTCTCCTGGACTTCGTCAGGGTGAGTGATGTTTTCTTCCTCTTTTCTGCCGTCCCAAAGCGCCTTGCACCATAGTTGTAAATCAGGTCTCCCATTCGCTCCAGCTTCTTGACTGCAGTTCCCCTCAGTTGTCCCAAGAGGTTACTGATGTCTGTGTCAATCGTCTCCCACTCCTTTTTCTCACAGGATTTTGGCCACTTGACTTGTGGTTTTCACCCGTGAATCTTGTTCTAGGTTGTAGGCTGCGGCAGGTTGGGCTTGTGGGACGCCACTATGCTTGGCTCCTCATCTTCCACTCGAACAGGGGGATTGATGTTCTGCAGACTTTGGTTTTGGTCCTGCTGCTGAACTTCACTTGACTTATTCGACCTGCTTCGTAAGAAGTATCGGTCAATGCGAGTTCCCTGTTGCTCTGACGGCAAGCACTTTTTCCAGCCTTGGTGTCTTCTCAGACCTGCATAGGATGTTTCCTTGGTCCAGCCACATCTACAACTCTGGAGCTTAATTCCTGGAGTAGGTGTTGTCATCTCAGGTGTCTAAAGTCTGTTTTATGCTTCTGCATCGAATCGACGGCGTACCCCCACAGACCCCTCTGCGTCGCCGCGAACCCCTCTCCGACCCTTCCGCCGTAGCTCGACGTGCACCTCCAAAAAATTTTAACTACGCGTTGAGGCGACGCAGACCGCAAGGGCTCTTTTAACGCAGAACCATAAAACGGCCACGACGCCGTAGGAGTGACGGCGTAGCTACGCCGTGGAGTTGACGCAGAAGCATAATGAGACCTTTATTGATCATCATTCTCGTTGTCTGTTTCGTTCCTGGGTCAGTAGCCATGCAGTCTGTCGTTGAGTCATCATCCTCCCCCGCTCCCGCTGACTCTGGGGGTGTTTTCTTCCTTGAACTTTTTGTAGCCCGAGATGGGTGGGACCTGTACACTAATAGTGCCAGGTCCCTCCTACCACAGGGAGCTAACCTGTGGTAGGCCCGTTGGGGTCTTTCCCTCCTGCCAGCTGTCTTTTCAGGCTGTCACCAGGTCTTTCCCTAGTTGCCAGCTGCTCTCTTCACAGCAGTCACTGGGTGGATCCAGATGATCAGTTGTGTTTTAGGACTAGGTGAAACAATCCCCTGTTTAAGACCTGAGGGTATGAGTGGTGACGATGCATCCATCGGAGTGATTTCCTCACTGTGGTGGTGGCTGAGTGGGATGAGAATGGTTTTTTTTAAGCATCATTGGGGTCATCAGGTGGGCACCCTCCTTCTCTGGTGTTTCAATGATAGGCCCACGACACCTCCAGAGGGCTCATCAGCAGCACCTGGCATCCCAGGTGTGCCCCTATCTGCTTTATATCAAACCACATTTGCAATAGCAAACCACAACCATCCAATCAATTCCCCATGGACAAAATCAAATCCCGCCCTACATTTTTTCTTGTTCGAGAAGCCGTTCCACACAGATATACATCACAACAGGGAAGAAAATATTATTGCAACTTCTGTTTCATGTCGACTTTAAATAAATAATAATAAATAAATAGATTTTCTATTTATATCTATAGACTTTTTACATGATTTTACAATTCCATTCTTTTCCATTATCATACCAGTTCCTGGTTAAAGTCCACATAAAACCACGTTGGCAGCACAATCCTGACAGCCTAATGTGACAATTTCAGAGTAAAAATGTTAATTAATTTCGTAAATACTCAATTCTGATTTCATGTTGACTTTCATGTTGAGTGTATATTAATCATTAAAAGTGTTTGCATAGTAAATACAACAGGTACACAAATGTTTTACTGCAGGTACTGCAGCTGCACAATACAGAGTGTTTGATCCACGTGAACTATAATGTGACTCTGTGAAAGACGCCGCCAGTCTGCATATGATTATTCCCGTGTTGTGATCACTATGACAACAAGCCTGGAGAGGCAAGCAGAGAGTGCAAGAGAGAGGTACACCATGTAAACGTGTTGTGCATGGGTGGGTGGGAGACTGAGACTGGGTTGGGGGTTGTTCAGCAGTTATGCAATATGTTTGTGCGCTGATATGAACATGTTTATGCAATAGATTTAAGCTGCGTTGCAAATACAACTACCAACAGCACAAACCCTGGTCATTGGGATAACACCATATTTTTGTAACCATCATATGTGTATGAATGTATATGTGTATGACTGTGGTGTGTATAGCTTGATTAAAGGGATAGTTCACCCAAAAATTTATATTTTATCATAATTTACTCACGATCATGCAGTTCCAAACCTGTATGACTTACATTCTACTGTGGAACATAAGGGAAGATATTTTGAGAAACCAACATTCTTTAAAATATCTTCTTTTGTGTTCAACAGAAGAAAGAAAGTCATACAGGTTTGGAACTGCATGAGCGTGAGTAAATAATGACAAAATTTACATTTTTGGGTGATCTCTGTGTATGTGTGATGAATGTTGGGACAATATGGGGAGGGGGAGTGGGGAATGAATCAAGCAACACCTTACCTCCATTTTTCCATTACCATAATAAATAAAAATTAAATTCTCACAAATATTACATTAGTTTACTTAACCCTCTGGTGCTGTCACAGTTTATTTTATTTTTTTAATTTAAAACTTGGTAAAGGTTTTGGCACTTTCTATGTGAACACACACACACACACACACACACACACACACACACACACACACGCGTCTATATTACTAACAGGGGACTATCGCTCTACACTGGCCAAGAGGGGACTAGTGTTTCTGGTCATTTTGAAGAAACAAAAATGACATAAAAATTGTTCTTTTAAGGTCTTTTTTCATAATATAAATTTAACTATGCATTTTTTAAAAAACATGCCAAGGGGGGACCTGCAACTCTGACCGATGTCTAACTATCCAACATGGGACCTCCATACCCTGCAATGGAACTGTGTGTGTGAACAGTGAAGTGAATTGGCGGTGAAGTCTGTCTTCATTATTTAACTTATACACACACACACACACACACACACACACACACACACACACACACACACACACACACACACACACACACACACACACACACACACACACACACACACGATTCGAAAAGGTTGAATGGTTCAGAAAAAAAGACCCACTTGTATTGTTCAAGGTCAGAAATGACCGCATTGGAAATGAATGAAAACCAAATTTCATCTAGTGGAACTTTTGGTACTGCACCCAAACAACATCTGAAAGCTCATTTTTTTATATATCAACCTCAAATTTGGAACCCAACTTGTGTATATAATATATGATTTTGTTTTTCTCACAGAGTAAAACGTTTTAGAAAATATTTATTTAATATAAAATTTTAAAATAGTATTTTTTTTTGCATTTTCATAATAACCTAAACTTCTATATTTTTTTTATATTATTATCTATATTATTATCTAATTATCTATTATATTTTTTACTTTACTTTTTTTTTTTACATCAGCAATAATCTGCCAAGTGTTAAAAAGAGACCTAACTTAAGTCTGCGCTGTATTTGTTATTTTTAAGGTCCATGCTAAGTGATTAACAGGTAATAAATGGATCATAATTATTCCATAAATACAATTTAGTACAATAAAATCCCCTAAAGATACAAAATATTATATAAATAAAACACTATTGAACAAAAATATTGTACATTGATTTCATTGAAAATAATAATAAAAAAAAAACATGTGAGCAGTACCAGAGGGTTAAATGTTTTAATATATTGTGGTAGAATTTGTTGTATATTATGGAAATTGAAATGATACAAATCAATATTAAAAAAATATATTTAAAATATTTTTTTTAAAATACAATATTATTCAAAAGTTTGGGATCAGTAAGATTTTTTTTTAAATAGGCTAAATGATTATTTTTATTCAGCAGAAAATGCATTTATCAGATTGATTAAATAGACAGTAAATACATTTACAATATTAACAAAAAATGGCTGCAAGAAATTCATCTTTGTCGTCACAGGAATAAATTACATTTTAAAATATATTTAAAAAGGTCAGTTATTTAAAATTGTAGCAATATTTTACAATATTACTATTTTTTTTTACTGTATTTTTGATCAAATAAATGCAGCAATGGTGAGTATAAGAGACTTCTTTCAAAAATAATAAAAAATCTGAATGGTAGTGTATCATCCAAATGCATTATGGTAACAAATTCAAGTTGTTTTAACATCCGACAGGGAACATATTAGTAATAAGTATTAAATTAAATCAATAATTGTGTTAATAAAAAAATAATTTAATTTGAATAATATTTACAAATGTCATCAGTACAAATCAGTCATTTGAATGTATACTGGAGTAAAAAGACCTCCCTGCAGTAGCTTTCTCATATTTATACACAGTTTAAAGTCAGACGGTGGAAACGGCATCATACCTGGTCCAGTGGTACTCAAAGAAAGATGAATAGTACACAATGAAGGGCAGGAGAATGGAAAAGGCCCACAGGAGCAGGGTGGGGAAGAACTGGGTAATTACTGGGTTCTAGACAGTAGAAGACAGTAAAAGATCAAATTCAAAACATCCAACAACACAAAAAAGCACTTTCAGTTTTATTTTACATTCTAATGTGGCGTAATACAGCCGTACGGTTATACAACTTCTTTGATGGTCACTGACCCTTAAGCTTTCAACTGGCCGAGTGACGTTAAACTTGTCCATAGTGTTTACGATGATAGCAGGGGTTGTGAGAAAGAAGAGCAAGAGGAAGAGCATAATGTTGAGCAAGACGCAGCGGAGCCACCAGCGAGAACCACACACTGACAGATTTTCCCTGGAAGAACACAGGCACCAATCAACAAGACAAGGTCTTAACAACAGTTACAGGACTGAGAGTATGTGCTCGCCAAGAATAAGCGGGATGTTCAGCTGCTGTTACATAAATGGGAAGGTTTGTGCTGGAAAACACAGCCTTAGCTGATTAGCTGGTCTCCCAGACTGACAGTGTGGGTATTCAGCTGGTTTAGCAAGTGGTCTTCCAACTCAAAAGAGCCCAAAACCCTTTTAGAACCAGCAAAAGTGCCCCAAACCCCTCTGAAACCAGTTTATGCCAGTTAAAGATTGTTGGGTTGTTTTCAACAGGGATACAACATTGGTTCATTTATCATATTTTATTTGGGATAGTCTACACTTTATACTCTTAAAGTCTGATATATAAAATAATAGTTTTAAAAAATAATGTAAATTATTTGATACGCCTGGCTTTTATGGCTCATATAGTATGATATAAGATAATATGGAGCTCAGGGGGGGGGGGGGGGGAAACACCAACTTTTTTTTTATATGGTCAAAAAAAAGAAAGAAATAATTCTAGCTTGTAATGTAAATCAATAAAATCTTTATAACAGTATAGCAGATGATTTTTCTAAGGAATGATGTACAGTATGGATAATCAAGTAGTAAGTTACTTCTTCAGCACCAGTAAGTGTTCATCTTGATAGTATAAAAGTATTACTAACAACAGAAACAATATAAAAATCTTACGTTTGCTTCATAAAAATCAGTAAAGATTTCAGAGCAAAAAGACACTTCCAGGTATCAGGACCTGAAGGGGCATGTTTTCAGAATGATACTAAAAGGACTTTTACTTGCTATAAAAGTATAAACTATCAGTCAGATGACAGGAGGCATGCAGTAGATTGTGTACAACAGGTTTTTCAGAAAAGTTTTGATCATTTTTATCATGTCTAAATAATTTTGATTATTTAGAGGCCTTAGAAGTTTGTGTAACAAATATGATACAGTAGGCTTTAAAGAGTTAAAAGGTTTGTTCACGTATGACATTATTAAGGTTAATTTCGTTCCAAACCTTCATGACTTTAAAAACATTTTGAAAACAGTTTCTGTCCATGTAAAGAAAGTCAAAAGTCTTCAAAACAACACTGAACCACATTTACTTTGATTGCATGGACATTAAAATAAAATATTTTCACACACTCTTTTTTGATTTTGATAAACTGAATTTAATTTACTGTTTTTCCAGTTGATTTCCAATGTATTTAAAAAAAAAAATATATATATATATATATTTAGGTCTATTAACTTTATATTATATTATATAATATAACTTTATATTAACTTTATATATAAAGTTCTCTCATTTGGGAAATAAGTAAAACCCAAATAAGCCCATGCAAAAAAGGAACAAAATATAATGAGTTCAGATTTTTTTACAGTGCAGGTTTGGAACAACATGAGGATGTAAATGATGAGTAAATGATGACAGAATTTTCATTTTTAGGTGAACTTCCCGTTTAAGTAAAAGCAGTGCACATGAAAGGCATAAAAACGAGAATGAGGTTTACATAAAGTGGAAACAAATACCTTTCGAAAGTAATCGTTTCCACTCTATTATTTTCCAAAATTGCAAAATCATTTACTCTATAAATGCAGTGCAGCAAAACATTGACTCATGGGCTACACTGAAATGGAAAACATTCACACTTCAATAAATTGTTTTAATAAGAAGCAAACATGCTGCAACATTAGGGCTTGTAGCCATAAAAAAGAAAGTCTTGAATTCAGACAAACGCACACACACACACACACACACACACACACACACACACACACACACATCCAGTCATGCAGAAAGACGGACTGACACTGCCCCCCCCCCCCCCCACAAACACACCCACACACTAATACTCACTCAATATATGATGCTCAACACATATTATGTAAGATATATAATGGCTTTCACAGTGGCTGTCTAGGCACACACTCAGATTGAGACTTAATTAATCCAATTTCATCTCTCAAATCCAAGTGTAATAGCCTGGAACAAAGTATGTCATGAAAAATATATATGGCTCCAACTTTGCAGATCACAGTTAACATAACTGTATACTTAAAAAACGTTAAATAAAACATCACATAAAACATTGTAAATCTGGATCGTTTCACAAAAGCATTTGCTCATTGCGGTTCTTTCTATACTTTTTCCTATTTCAAGATATAGATGTGGCTATTGTGTCGACTTACCAGATGATGTCATTAGGGGCAGGGGCATAAGAAACACCCCACTGATGGGAACGCACCACTGTGGTAATGCTGGACTGCTGGGGTCTGTGGCGGCAGCGACGGCTGTAGTCTTTCACAATACTGCAGAAACATAAGCACAGAGGCTTATATATTTAAACAATAAGGTATGAGAGAACGTGTGAATATATATTTTGCAAATGTAGTCTACTCAGTAGAGTACCAAATTACTATATTGTGGACTTTAACATACAGTATTGACCAATCAGAAGCCAGCACCTGAATTTAGTGTTGTACAAACTTATATATAAAGCTGTTTATTGTAGTATACTAAATAAAAGCTGTTCCAAGTTGCAAATGTTTGGTAAGAAAGAGTTTGATGTACAAGAGTTTCTTGATTTATTTATTTTGGTAAGGGACAGTATTAAAGGTGCCATATGTAAAAATTGAGGTAAAAATATCCAAAAAATAAGCTACACGTATCAAAAGAATGAGAAGAAATAAGTGCAATGATGTCATTAAAAAAATGACAAGTTATAGTGCTGCCGAGATATAAACCTGAATTAGCATGCTAAATTACTAGCCCCGGCCCGGCCGGTGTCTAATACCAGTTTCGGCCATGGGAGGCGGTATGCGGGCAACATACATAACCACCAGCCAAACTGCAACACACGAATAACTCGCACGGCTTGTATCTCTTTAATCTTTAAAAATCTCCAAATGCTCCACTTGAAACTGCGGTCTTACTATAGTGTCAATTGATTTGATTAATATGCGCGAGGGAGAGAGAGCAGGGTTGTTTGCGCTCGTGTTGTTTGTAGACGTGAGAGTGCGCGCGCGTGGCCGAGCTCTCTCTCTCTCTCTCTCTCTCTGCTCGTAATGCGCCCTGTCAAGCGCAGCGGCAGCAGTCATTCTATTCTACATCCCTCACCGATCAAAATCGGCTTTGGCGGGACAAAGCGGACTATTTGACGGTTTTAGAAGATTAACAACCTGAAACTAAAAAACAGACTAGAGTAGGCCAACTTTCTGGAGGTATACTGCCCCCATCTGGTATGGAATATGTGGAGTATGAATTGATTTTTTGACATAAGGCACCTTTAATAATGAGCATGGGATCTATACTAATAAATCTATACTTCAGACAGGATATTTCTCAAAATTATTTCTTTAACTTATAAAACTAGTCTGATCGAAATAAAACAGATTTCCTGTCATACAATACAGCACCAAACTGTCCAAAATGTCAGCTAATAATTGCAGTAATCAAATCATTTGAAATGAAAATATTTAGTTTGTTGGGATTTTATTTGTATACACTCTCAGAAAAAAATCTGTCACTGGGACAGTACCCTTTCAAGGTACTAATATGCACTCTTTAGGGGTAAAGTATGATGCTCGAATGAGCTCAGCCCTCTGCAACTGAAGGAAACACCAGCAAATTAAGACAAAACCTTCAAAAGAAAAATAAATAAATAAATTAAGACAAAACCTTCATCAGTTTGATGACAACATGTGCTGCAAATACTCACAACACAACCAAATACAGAAATGCGTTGCAAATTCTCACAACGCACCAAATACAGAAACATGCTGCAAATACTCACAACACAACTAAATTGAACAATAAGCATGTCCCCGTCAGGTTCCACACTTGTTGATGTCCCCTTGAATCATTTCTGCTGTGGTCTGTGCTTTTATCACCGCGTTTTGGTATTTGGTTGAGTTGTGAGTATTTGCAGTGTGTTTCTGTATTTGTTTGCATTGTGAGTATTTGCTGCACGTGTTGTCAAACTGATGAAGACGTTTTCTTAATTTGCAGGTGTTTTTTCTATTTGCATGTTTTTTCTTTAGATGCAGCAGGTTGAGCTCTTTCGGCCACCGTAGTAATGGGTACAAACCAAAGTCTACCCTTTAAAAGGGTACCGCACCAGTGACAGCTTTTGAGGGTGTACCTGCATGTCATCACTATTATATGTCATTATTAACTGACATCAAAGAACCATGTACATGCTCTATAACGCTTTACTACATTTCATAATGCTTAAAAAGTCATTAGTTTGAATGTTAAAATTAGTTAACAGTTAGAAGGTTTGTGATTTTTTATTCTGTATGTTTCATACTGTATATGTTCCACATGGAAGCTACAGTAGAGTCTAGTGGTTCAGCTGTCAGCAGATCTGCTTCATGTTGATAAAATGTTTTTAAATAAAAATACTTAAATATTCTTAAAATCTAGGTATTCATTACAGGACCTCGTCGGATGATGCTGATTCTCAATAATCCCCCAACACTTACACTGCAGTCATCCTCTCATCTCTGAAGGTGACAAAGGCAATGCCCAGCCTCTTCATAGAGATCCGGTTCTTCTCTGCATTAAACTCATCTGTCAGTTTCTCCTCCAGCTCACTGTAGTACTGCTCTGCATCCACCTAATGAGAAGACAATGACATAAGAAATGAGAAGAAGAGTATCAAATCTCCTCACAGAGCAGTGCATGACTGTCCGTTGGTGTATGGTGGTCTCCAGTGGCCAACATGAAGAGGTGCAGCACCAGTCACATGACTATTCTATAAGTAGATGTGCAAATATATCCATTCAGACAACTATAATGAGTGTGTGAGGGACATTTACCTGTTCAAAGCCACATACGTCACAGCAGAAGATCTGTGCACAGGGGTGCGTCTTTATCATGATCCTGCCTTCCTTCTGAGCTTTGGTTGCGAAGTACAGCCTTCCTTTCATTGCTTTTCGCCTGTACAGGATATAGTTTAAAGGCCCGTTCACACAAAAAACAATACTATAACATCCACACCAAAGCTATTCTGTTTATTCTAAGCGTGCGCTGCAGTTACGAGCATAAGACATCTGCCGCTTTAAATGCTTGAGCTCATTAAAGTCTGTTCGGCTATCATAGTTTTTATCATTCATCAGCTGGAAAGAATCGTTCTGACAGTGATTGCAACAATATCGTGGTGTGAACTCTGCTATTCTTGTATATTTAGAAAGATTTCTAAAATATCTTTACTGTTATCGTTATAGTTATCGTCCTTGGTGTGAATGTGCCTTTAAAATGGTTAAATATGCAGTATTTGCGAGACTCAGCTCTTAGACATTCAGGAGATGTGAGAATGCAAATGACCTTTCAGAGTCCAGCTTCATTAGTTTTTGTACGTCAAAGCAGAACCGGATGTCTGTAACGGTGCAGCTGGGGTAGGCTTCACTGTTTGGAGATAGAAGAGACGTTGGCTTTTACACAAGTGATAAATGAATGCCATCAGGTGTGTTGACATTTAATCTCCAATATGCTGAAGTATGGAGATTAAGTAATAGTTGAAAATCTGTGGATAACAGCTTTGTGCTCTTCACTCACTGCAGGTGTTTGGTGATCAGGCCGGGATCAGAGATTTCTCTTGGAATTGACGTTATCATTAGAGTTCTGGCCACCTGCAATAATAATAAATCAAAAAGGAGAGCTAGAAGTGTATTTCATGAAGCAAATCTTGGTGGTTGCAAGACGGATAAAGAACATGATCAATTATGCCTTCTAATGAATCAACATCACAGGTATTATCTGAATGGTGAACACTATATTAGTACAAATCAATGAAAGATTATAAAACTTTTATTTAATTTCATGTGAATAGCATATTTTTCACTTAATTCACATAATTGTAATGCAAATATATATAAAGCGTCAGCACGCTTTACTAATTCCTTACCTTGTCTTAAGTAAATCGCATGCACGATATAATAATTAATTCCCTCGATTTACTAAATCATGGCCACATTGTAACAATTCGTTCCCTTGTTTTTGTTAAACCAAAACGAGGGAACAAATTGTTTCAACGTAGACACAATTTACTAAAACGAGGGAATTAATTAATAAATCATGGGAACGTCTCGGTTACGTATGTAACCCTCGTTCCCTGAGTACAGGGAACTCCGACGTGTCGTCGGGGGAGTTCCCTGACGAATTGGGATCACGCTAGGGAGCCAATTGCCTTCGAGAGAATTAAAACGAGCCAATGGACATTGGCATGCAAGATTTGCATTCCGCAGCCCGCCTACCAGTGCGGGTATAAAAGGCGGAAGTAAACATTTACATTACATTTACATTTATTTATTTAGCTGACGCTTTTATCCAAAGCGACTTACAATTGCTATATATGTCAGAGGTCGCACGCCTCTGGAGCAACTAGGGGTGACACCAAAGGCATGTGTGTTATCCATTGCGCCATCACCACCCAACATTGCGCAATGCTTTTCGCTGAGGAGCCGAACAGTGTCCAGTCCTCCGCGAAGGTACAGCAACATGGCGAAGGGATGACACGTCTCCGTTCCCTGTACTCAGGGAACGAGGGTTACATACGTAACCGAGACGTTCCCTTTCTTCCTGGGAACTCAGACGTGTCGTCGGGGGAGTTCCCTGACGAATTGGGATCCCCAATAAAACGCCATGGTGCTGGCCCCTTCCAGCGCCCAGCTAAGCTACCCTGCAGCAGTTTCTTGCAATAAGTTGCGGGAGCTAGTACGGGAATCACACTGCTGTTCCGCAAGACCCGCACAGTGGATATTGGATAACACTGGGAAAGCGTTCCCCCAAGAGAGGGGGGAACACTGCGGAAGCCCCAGACTGACTGAGGAGGGCCAGGAATACACATATGTACTAGCCCGATGGGATAGTGAAACATATGGCAGTCCCCGAGGTGGTCCCAATCCAAGGGAAGTGGGAGCGTACTCAACAGGGACGACGAACGAGTCCGTCAAGGGGAAGACACGGCTGAACTGCACGTGGCATCATGGGTCACAATAGAGACCACTGGAACACCCAGTCTACTATCAACTCCCTACTAGAGGTAGCAGATCTGGCGCCGAGCGGTCCGCCACGCCCAGCACCGGAAGGGTGAGGAGGAACTCACGAGGCTAACCAACGTTGGGTGCCATATGGAGCAAAGAACGCACGTATCCGCTGCGAGGCGGAGTGGCGTAGCAAGGGCTCTAGCGGAAATGATGGTGTCTACCACTGCCTGTGGTAGACCACCTAGAACCTCTGCGTCCCGTCCAGGGACCAGACATGGAGTTTCCAGAAGTCTGGACGCGGGTGCCAAAGAGTGCCCCGTCTCTGAGGAAGGAGGTCCTTCCTCAGAGGAATCGGCCAAGGAGGGGCTGTCGCAAGGAGCATGAGTTCCGTGAACCAAGTCCTGGTAGGCCAATACGGCGCCACTAGAAGGACCTGCTCCTCGTCCTCCCTGACCTTGCACAGGGTCTGTGCAAGAAGGCTCACTGGGGGAAACGCATATTTGCGCAGGTCCCGGGGCCAGCTGTGAGCCAGGGCGTCCGTGCCGAGGGTCCCCTTGGTCAGGGAGTAAAACCACTGGCAATGGGTCGTGTCTGTAGAGGCAAACAGGTCTACCTGTGCGACTCCGAAGACACTCCAAATCAGCTGGACCGCCTGGGGATGGAGTCGCCATCCTCCCGGCAGGGGAGGCAACCGTGGGAGCTCGTCTGCCACACGGTTGAGCTCCCCTGGAACGTGAACGGCACGAAGCGACCTCAGATGCTTCTGACTCCATAGGAGGAGGTGGGAGGCGAGTCGCGACATATGATAGGAGCGTAGACCACCTTGATGGTTGATGTACGCAACGGTCGCAGTGTTGTCCGTACGGACCAGTACGTGCCTGTGTCTGAGAAACCCTTTGAGGCGACGCAAGGCTAGGCGTACTGCTTGCAACTCTAGGCAGTTGATGTGCCAATGCAGCTGGGGCCCCGTCCACAGACCCGAGACTGCATGCCCGTTGTATGTGGCCCCCCAACCCATGGCAGAGGCATCCGTGAAAACCACAGCATGCCTGGAAACCTGGACTAAGGGCACTACGGCCCGAAGAAACGCAGGATCCGACCACGGGGAGAAGGTTTGGCGACAGTGCGGGGTCACTTTGACCCGGAACGTGCCGCTGTGCCACGCCCACCTCGGGACTCGATCGTGAAGCGGTCTCATATGTAACAGGCCGAGCGGAGTTACTGCGGCTGCCATATGCCCCAGGAGCCTCTGAAATGGTTTCAGTGGAACCGCTGTCCTGCCTCGAAAGGACCTCAGGCAGGTGAGCACTGACTGGACGCGTTCCTCCATGAGGCGCGCAGTCTGGGCGACCGAGTCCAGCACCATACCGAGATAAGAGATCCTCTGCACGGGGCAAAGTTTGCTCTTGTCCCAGTTGACCTGAAGCCCCAACCGGCTGAGGTGCCGAAGCACCATGTACCTGTGATCGCACAACACATCTCGCGAGTGGGCTAGAATGAGCCAGTCGTCGAGATAGTTGAGGATGCGAACGCCTTGTTCTCTCATGGGAACAATGGCTGCCCCCCGCGACTTTCGTGAAGACATGAGGCGACAGGGCCAGCCCAAAGGGTAGGACTTTGTACTGATACGCTCGACCCTCGAAAGCAAAACGGAGAAACGGTCTGTGTCGAGGAAGAATCGAGACGTGAAAGTACGCGTCCTTCAGGTCGATCGCTGCAAACCAATCCTGGGGACGGATGCATTCGAAAATGCGCTTCAGCGTGAGCATTTTGAACGGGACTTTGTACAGGGCGCGATTCAAAACTCGCAGGTCCAGGATTGGCCGTAACCCACCGCCTTTCTTGGGTACAATGAACTAGGGGCTGTAAAACCCAGACCTCATCTCGGCAGGAGGGACCGGCTCTATAGCGTCCTTCGCCAGCAGGACATCCATCTCTTTCCTCAAAACAGGGGCGTCCGCCAACCGCACACCGGTGAAGTGGACGCCCCTGAACTTGGGAGACCGGCGTGCAAACTGAATTGCATAGCCGAACTGAATGGTGCGGATGGGCCACCGGGACGGACCCGGAAGCGCTAGCCAGGCTTCCAGATACCGTCACAACGAACCCACTCGAACCACCGGCGTACCCGCGGAGGGGCAGAGAGGTGGAAGACAGGGACCCGGCTCTGGTGGCACTGTAGCGACCGAGAGCAGGGTCTGGGTGTGCTTGACACGAACCTGCTTCCACTGGGGGGAGACGGCAGAGAAGGCCCGTGGGCCTTCTGCTGCGGGCTGCCCGGTGGCGAGGGGAGGGGGAGAGACGAGTAACGAGGCCCTGACACCTCGTGTCCTGGTCTCTGCGCCTCCGGGCCCAGCCGCAGACCGGAGTGACGCAGCTGAGGCCGCGTCACTGCTATCCGCAAACTGGGAAGAGGGGAACGGGCGTGTTGCCGCTCGGGGGCGGTACACACCGCCATTCTGGCCCTCTTGGACGGGGGAGACTGTGTGCCCACCAGTCTCGGCCGAGGATGACCTGGAGGAGGAAGAAGAAACTGCTCTTTTTTTGAAAATGTGGGTACCACATGTGTGGTGAAAATGTGGGCGGAACAGAAACAAAACTGAAAAAAGGATTCTCCACCCGGCCCTCCCCCGGGGGAAGGAGGCGTGCAGAGTTACTAGAGGTGTGAACCTACACTGGTCTCACGGTTCGGATCGATTACGATTATCATGTCATCGATTCGGTTCAATTCGATATCGCGATGCATTGCGATGCACCGCATCCTCAATTTTTCATTTTAGGCTACTTCAAAAGTGATGTGTGTGTGTGCGCGCGCGCGTGTGTGTTCGCCTGTTCGGGAAGTCGCAGTGACAAAAACAGAGACATTCCAGTTTAAGTTTCATGGGACTAAAGCCTGTTTATGCCATTAAGAAAATGAAATTCTGTCAAATCAATTTTGCTTTAAAGAAATGTTCATTTAAAAGCAGCGCTCATTCATCAGTGTATAATGTTACCCTGGAGACGCGCGCATCAACCGTCACCGAGTCCGCTGTTGAAGACGATCATCCATTTATAATCACACGTAACAACACAATTGTAATTTGACCATCTGTCTCGGTTTGTCCCGATTTATCTTTTAATAACCTGTCCCGGGAAATGTATCCACTCTCCCGAAAGGCTACGTGAATGTATGTTCAAACCGTGTAGCGCGCGCACAGCAGAGAGGGAGAGAGCGAGATCTTGCGTGTGTGTGCCTCAAGAAGCGCATGTAACTTGCATGCGCATGTAATGTATGTATGTAAATGTATGTAAGAAAGAATGTTTAATTCGCACTCGCATCTCGCCTCCCTCTGCCAGTGTATGCTACCGGCTACCGCGACAAAGCACATGCGCGATAAATGACGTCAGAAAAGCGTCAGTAGGGCCTACATTATAACCGGTTATGGTCTATTACTGAACTGATACCGAATCGTCCTCGTCTGCATCGCGGTGCACCGTAGAAACGATTAATTTCGACACCCCTAAGAGGTACCCTCCCTGCGAGCAGCATCCAGGTTGCTCTCCAGGTCGCCCGTCTCAGGGACGCTTTCCGCCCTTCTTCTTGCGGGAAGGGACCGGAGGCGTCTGAGCAGGCTTGGCCGCCCTCTTATGACCAGACCTCAGTCCCCCCGGGGTAGACTGCTGCCCTGAAGGAGGAGCCGCCGCAGAAGGGCGGCCTCGGCGACGAGCAGCCGGAGGCTCTAAGGCCACAGAGGACGGACCAGCAGCAGTCCGTCTCCTGTGCAGGACATGCCGTATCGCCTCCGACTGCTTCTGGGCGGTGGAGAACTCTTGGGCGAAGCTCTCCACCGCGTCGCCGAAGAGGCCCCCTTGGGATATGGGGAAGTTGAGAAGTTTGTTCTTCTCCGCTTCCCGCATATCCGCAATGGTAAGCCAAAGGTGGCGGTCCTGGACCACCAAGGTGGACATCGCTCGAACCAGGGAACGTGCGGTGACTTTCGTCGCCCGGAAGACGAGGTCCGTCGCCGCACGCAGCTCCTGCAGCAATCCTGGGTCAAGACCACCCCCCTGCATGTCATGGAGTGCCTTGGCCTGGTGGACCTGCAGCAACGCCATAGCATGCAGGGCAGAAGCGTCGTCTCCACACGCCATGTAGGCATCCCTGGTCAGACCAGAGGAAAACCTACAGGTGCGGGAGGGGAGTGAAGGGGCACTCCGCCAGGAGGAAGCGGTCTTAGGACACAACTGCATCGCTATAGACCGCTCCACTGGGGGGATTCCCTCGTACCCGTGCGCCGCCCCGCCATCGAGAGTGGTGCGGGAGGAGGAGCGAGGTTGCCTACGTCTGGTCGCCAGAGGGGCCAGCCAAGACTTCCTCAACTCCTCATGCACTTCCGGGAAGAAAGGGACCGGAGCGGGCCGCGGGATAACAGCACGACTCGCTCCGAGACACCAATCAGCTAGCCGCGAAGGTTCGGGACCCGGTGGAGGGTTCCACGTGAGCCCGACATTTGCGGCCTCCCGTTCGAGCATAGCGGCCATTTCTGGATCATGCTCAGCAGGAGCCACCACACCCGAAGGGGGTAGTCCCACTGAGTCGTCACCAGAGGATGACCGCTCTCCCTCCGATGCCGCGGTCGACATCTGATCCTCAGGCGGCGCCCCAAAGGAGACAAACGGAAAAGCGGCTCCGGAAGCTCCCCCGGGACAACCAATGGCAACGAGCTACTAGAGGAGTGAGAAGCCCGTGAGGATCTTTCACCAGACGGAGCGTTCTGCACTGTAATCCTCATCCGCTCTCCAACAGGAATCACCTAAGTAGCTGTCTGCCGAACTGAACCGGCAGATGAACTAGATCGGGGATTCTCTGAAGGGACTCCCCCATGTTTCAGGGATCTTAGTCTCGAACGCAGCATCACCGGAGTCATATTCCCGCAATGAGAACATGACTCATTCACAAACGCTGCCTCAACGTACTTTAAGCCCAAACACGAGAGACAGTGTTTATGACCATCTTCCTGAGGGAGAAGTCGACCGCATCCAGAAACGCACGGATGAAACGACATCCTGAAAAGGACGCGAAACGCCCGTGTTGCTCTTTTAGAAAGAAAAAAGAAATGCTCTTTCACGTGCCGAGGCACAGAGGGACCACCGCGGCAGACGCAACGGGGAAACTGCAAGCCCGTGTGCTGCACTCACCAACACCAGTACCAGCCGTTAAAACAGCTCTTTTTTATAGAGGGGGAAACGGCCAGCAGCGGGAATCGATGGTCACTCGAAGCGCCGTCACACCAGCAACAGAGGATCCTTTCTCCTTCCAAGAGGACTAGTTTTTTTGTTTTTTTTTCGGAAAACACAGCAGCTCAGTTAGAGAGACACACTGGATGGCTCCGAAGCAAAAAGCATTGCGCAATGTTTACTTCCGCCTTTTATACCCGTGTTGGTAGGCGGGCTGCGGAATGCAAATCTTGCATGCCAATGTCCATTGGCTCGTTTTAATTCTCTCGAAGGCAATTGGCTCCCTAGAGTGATCCCAATTCGCCAGGGAACTCCCCCGACGACACGTCGGAGTTCCCAGGACGAAAGGGAACTAATTCTTTCATTTGTAGCCACGGTTTAACTAAAACGAGAGAACGAATTCTTAATTCGTGGCCACAATATATATATTCTTGTCCGCATGACAATAGTGAAAATAGTGAAATAGTGTCCAGACAGGGCGATTTTCATTAATGTATTACCGTAAAGAGTATCTAATGAAAATGACTGAGAGTAATGAGAAATGCAAACTGACAAAAGTTAAACATCTGAAGGCATTGCTGAAGTATAGAGGCGTCATAATAATAATGTCATAATGTAAAAAATCGAAATGTATGTAAAAACAGACTTCCAGCAAAATACAATACAGAATTTAATTATTAATTATTTATTATTAATGACATTTCTCTTTAAATTTAAGAGGAAATAAGATTTTTGATTTTTGGAGATTCACTGGCTCGCCTTGCAAGCACTGTAAAACGCAGAAGCATTTATGGAACAGAAATGAGATGCAATAACACGTATGCACACAATACAGACGTTCACAGACCTTCTCATCCTCTTTGTATTTCTGTTGTGAGGAGTGATGGGCCATGCACAGTACGGTCATCACAAAATACAGCAGAGCAAAGATACTGTGCAACCACAGAAATGTGTTCCTAAAGCAAGAAGAAGAGAGTTACTAAGATCATGCCAACAACTTCATAAATATGTACATACACAACAAGGTAATGCTTTTCAGGTGTACATTCATCATAATAAACAAACTTACTGTGCAGGGACATTAACCACTGTTGTTCGGCCGAAATTCTGTGGACTATCTCCTGAAAAACATAGGAATAAACAAGTCGTGTTAAGATTTCATGCTCTTCTCAAATACCAGTGTCAAAAATAAAACTCTGAAAGTAATTTGGGGCCTGTGAATGTGGAATAAAGAAACTCTCTACACCCAAATCACTATGCATTGGGTTTGGTTGCTATGACAAATTTGTGAACTTGCTGGTTTATTTCACAAATACAGTGTCAATTTGTTGCATAGAGATGACAGTCAGCATCAAAATGCCCAAACTATTGTAACCAGCCGGCCCTGAAGCTGCACCACAAACTGGTCTACCACACATCCACATTTAACGCTTTTAGAAGGCCACAGTAAACTTCTGCCACCGAGGTTGCATGAAAAGATTATTGCAGGTCTGAGAACAACAAGAGGTAAAGCTGGTGGCTTTTCACAATGTTCTTCTTGTGGCGTGGACAGTCAAGGCCTTTCCCATATTTAACTTGGCCCTTCTAACCGTCTATCGTGCCACCCAGCCATCTTCAAACACTGTAGGGTGGTCTGAATTATGCTTTTACACACGTCCACTAATAGAGGGTTAAGACTGAGCCCTTCTACATCTTCAAGAGTTTTCCCAGGCCTTTCCTAAAGTCATTCATCGGCAGGCCCACACGGAATCTGCATCCGCAGGACTTTGTCGATTTCCTGCTATACACAAAGTTTTTTTTTTATATTTTCTCCAGTTCCCTCCAAATCAGTACAAAAAATGTACACTACTGTTCAAAGGTTTGGAGTCAGAACGAGTTTTCTTTTGGTGTTTTTAATGTTTAAGATTTTTAATGAAGTCTCTTATGCTCACCAAGTCTGCTTTTATTTATTTTTTATACAGTAAAAATTGTGAAATATTACAATTTTAAATAACTGATTTCTATTTTAATATATTTTAAAATGTAATTTATTCCTGTGATGCAAAGCTGAATTTTTAGCATCATTATTCCAGTCTTCAGTGTCACATGATCCTTCAGAAATCATTCTAATAAACTGATTTTCTGCTCAAAGAACATTTACTATTATCATTATCAATGTTAAAAACAATTGTACTGATTAATATTTTTGGGTACACTGGATTTAAGGATTCTTTGATGAATAGAAAGTGCAAAAGAACAAGTCAAGTCAGTCAAGTCAACCTCATTTATATAGCGCTTTTAACAATATGGACTGTTTGAAAGCAGCTTTACAGTGATAATAGGAAATTACAGAGATTGTTTTGGCTTTACAGCAGCTCTAGAATAAAGTTATTGTCCAGTTAAAGTTAGTTTTATTTATTTGAAATAGAAATCTGTTAAAATTTCTTACTGCTACTTTTGATAAATTGAATGCATCTTTTAAGTATTTTTTTTTTAAATTACTGACCCCAAACTTGTTAACAGTAGTGCACATATATATATACATATATTTTTTTTCTTTTTTTTTCACCAGTACTTTAATCCGAACATAATCAATGTTTTAAAAGCACCACAGATCGATTTTTTTAACACTCTAGAAATTAATCTATGAATGTCTTAAAGGTTTTGAGAAAGTAATTTGACAAAATTGCATACTTAATATTTAAATTGTATTTTCCTTTTAGAATGTCCTTTAGATCAATGTCAGAGCATGGCTTCATGCATTTAACAGTAATTTCAGGTCACCCGAGCCAAATTCTATCTGAGAAAGAAACTCTAACACTAACAATCTGTCAAAACTGATTCATGAGATTATTCTAAAGAGTCTGTTTTTAGGTGCATACACACTGATGAATTAAGATGTAATGCTGGTGTAATGCTTTATTCAAGTATACTGCCTTTTCCTGGATACCAAACGTGTTGTGTCTGTTGTCATGAATCCTTTATGGCTGAGCAATACTAGAGCAAATAGTAACCAAGCATTTGAGGATCTGGTGGAGGTACCGAGGAGGTTCCCGGAGAGGTTGACGGGCAAGATGATGGTGAGCGACAGCAAACACACCACCATCAAGAGAACGATGATGTGGCGCTGGAAAGACAGGTATGTGATCGCGTCAATGCCACATTTACTGCGGATCTCCTCGTCCCTGTGGGAAAAGAATAGGGACAAAAAAGCTTCTTTAAAAAATATTTACATTTACATTTTTTCATTAGGCAAACATGTTCATCCAAAGTATGAGGGTCAACGACAACATTTTTTATCCCATCCGTTAATTTACACAAAAATACATAAAAAATGCACTACATAGATTCAGTTTTTTATCTTCTGAATTAAAAATTATTTCTGTATTAAGACTTTTTTTAAATAAAAAGTGAAAGTAAAAAATATTTAACTGTCAACGGTTCTGATAATGTAATGAAGAAAAAAGCCAAGAAATTAAGAAAGAAAAAAAACATTATTAAAGGCTTTGGCATAATCGTCTGTTGTGCTGGATCAACTAACATGCAGAAACATTCCAAAAAACAAACAGGAAATGATATCAGGACCCCTACAGACTCTTCTGATTATTTATTGCCAAGGTCAATAAATCTCTTATAATATCAGATAATTTGACATTTTTAAGTAGAGTTAATTTAGTTAGTTGGAATTAACCCTCCAAAAATGCACCGCACATTTTTATCAGTTGACTTTCACTGTCCCGGGACGCTTGTCTCGCTTTATTTATTGCTTTGTTTTTGTATCACATGTTTTAGTAATCATCATAAATTAGGTATCACTCGAAAATTCATCCTGTGAAACCCGTTTTGAAATTGGATATTGCATTACCATGGAAACAGTACTTTAAAACCTTTTAGTGGGCTCCTTCCCCTAGTAGGTGGTGTCATGTTTTATTACACAATATTACAGTTTTTACTGTATTTTTGGTGAGTATAAAAGTCAAAAACAATTAAAAATATTACCGACCCCAAGCTTTTGAACTATAGTGTATATTAAAGTTTTTCAAAACAACAGGAAACCAACATGAAGACAAACTTTGCACACGTTTAAAAAAAATGTCTTTCTTTCAGATTTTTTCTTTCCTTTTACAATATTTTTTGGACACTCTTACATATCGATGACCCATTTGAGTTCTCTAAAATTCCAACCTATAACCCCTTGGTTTTGCGGCGCTACACTCAACTAAAATTACAAAGGCTAACTTTGTGAGAGTTTTCAGTGTTTCCAATGAATTATTGGCTTCAGTCAACAATATTCAGTATGTGTAGCAGTCTTTTTAAAAGACCACACAAATACATAAAGGCGTTGAGGGCTATTATCATTACAAGGAGCCGTCATTCACACAAATACACACAGCCTCGCCTCACACAGAGTGAGGAAACTCTCAGCATGGCCTCTCGGTCTCCGGAGAGATCAAGAAGCTTTTAAAGGAACCAGCTAAATATGGCACCAACATGCCATCCGACTCGTCCAAATAACATCTCGGCAACCATGGAGACAGACTAGCAGCTGGTTTACGGTTCTGAGAGGCTTTTGAGCGTATCCGGGCTTTGGAAGGGCTGGTAAAGTGCCCGGTCCACCTTCACCCTGTGTTTTCCCTTCTTAATGAGATATAACACAAGCAAACAGGATGCTGGTTGATGACATCACCACTTTCTTGCACACTTACTTCATGTGGGACAAAGATGTGAGCCAGGAACAGAAGCCCTATAAAGAGAGGGAGGGAAGACAACGGTGTCATAAAAAGGTCTGGCAAATAAAAACACAGAGCGCGTCTGGCTAGCTTAGCATCTGTCAGAATCATTTGTTCTTTAAGTGAACATGGATAGCGTAACAAGTGGAAAAGGCAATGCAATATCTTTAACGTGGCTGTGATGTCTTGAACTGTCATTGCACATAAAACGAAAGGAGACATAGTGAGGTCAGAATTTAAACGAACAGATAGTGTGCATAAAAGAAAATAGGGACTAAGTGCACAGGCTATTTTATATGACATCAGCTCTGGGGCGACGCTTCGTAACAGCAGCTGAGTAATCCACGTTGACAGATTGAACTTTATGTGTGCCTCTTTATGTCTTTACGTATCAGCAGTTGAAAATTTGCATCAACATGAAGACGATAGTGACTTTAAAAGGGTCATGACATGGATATTTTTTATTATTTTAATATGTTCCTTGAGGTTCAATTAAATAAAGTTTTTTTTTAGATTATAAAAACAACAAAACAAAACAAAAAAACAAATATATATATACCCTTTGTCTGAAATGATTAGTTTTTAAGGGGCGGCTCCTTTAAGGCTTGTGAGTAAACGGCCACTGTTATGATTGGCTAACATCACTGCATTTTTCATATAAAACCGTAATTTACAGACAAAGGCTTATGAAATCATTTACTTACGGTTTGTGATGCAGCTGCTGTCAGATTCAATAGTTTGCTGCTTCATCTTTCAACTAAAGATTCTCTCCATTACATTGTGTCTCGTTACGCAAAGACATCATATATGTCAAAAAATCAAGGCAAATTTGATTTCTCATGTCATGACACCTTTAAAAAACACTATCTATTAATTTCACTCGTTTCTAGGTAGGGTTGGCATCGATAACGAAGTGCAGGCCTTGTGATGCGAGAGGGATTTTGCACTGCCAAATTTAGTAAATTCAAACGAAGATCCTGATCAAACGTTTCTTAAATGTGTGTGATGCTTTTTTCTCACCATGTCCTTGGTCTCTGTGTCTGATGGACTGGATTCTGATGGGGTTTTCTCCTTCTCACTTTGTTCTCCATAGAATAATGATGTCAAGCTACAGAACAAAGACAAACAATAAAATGGACAGGTAATAATTTTTCACAAAATACACTTAAGAAAACCTCACATACTGTTAGAAATGTTGAATTATATATAGACCAGGGCCAGTTATGACAATTTTTACTCCATATTTTTCAAGATGGGTAAATTTTGTTTCTTATTAATATTACAAAAATGTAAGCCTCTCATACCTTAAACTCTTGGCAACAAAAAAGCTACAGTACATTTTTACAAGTTAGTTTAGCACACATAATAACATATTGTTTAAAATATTAGTTCTATATAGATTCAAAAGCAATACAAGATATCTGTATTTAAAATGCAAAACATTATTTTGGCCAGCAGAAATTTACTGTAACTTAATTAATTCTAATAATTAATAAATACACATTTATCCTGAGAACACATTTGAACTTTTCAGTTAAAATCTACTTTTATTACATAGTAGTAGACACAAGCTTGAATGAATCTTATTGCGGTTCTATATTAATTAAAAAAAAATATGATCATTTGACATTTTAAAATAAGGCCCCATTAGTTAACGTTAGTTATTGCATTAACTAATAATAACTAACAATGAGCAAGATATTTGCTACAGTATGTATTAATTAATAAAAATATGGTTACAATTTATTTTAAGGTGTCTTGGTTACAGTGTAATAATACAATTTATGTCCTGAATATAGGTAATATCAATAAACAACATATAATTACTATGGTGATTTTAATTGGGTTTAGGGTTTGGTTTGGGGTTAGTTGCATGTAATTATGCATAATTCACTGTTATTGCTACAGTAAGTACATGTAATATTTGTAATAAAAAATTAAAAAAATTAAAAAAAGGCACTGTAAAATAAAGTGTTACCAAAAAAACAATTGTTAGTTCATTGTAGCTCAGGCCCATGAAATTATATTAACAGATACAACTTTTCATTTAAATAATGTATTAATAAATGTTAAAATTACATTAACTAAGAATAATAAATGCTTTAAAAGTATTTTTCATTGTTAGTTCATGTTAAATAATGCAGTTAACTAATGTTCACAAATGGAACCTTACTGTTAAGTGTTACCAACATGCCATGGTTTTGAAGAAAGAAGTCTTTGATAACCACAGATTAACCGAACATTAACTGAACGTTTGACTGAATAACTGAGATATAACAACTTATCTATATATCATGTCAGTCAGTGACAGTATTTTCCTGCCATTTCAGCCCATCAAGTGAAATTCTAGTGTGCACAAATGTAAAAATATTATTACTGTGAGAGCCGACGCTTTCTCTGTGGGCTGATGCAATGCTTTGCAAATATACACACTGAAAATCACCGGCACATTCAGATAAACAAAGACTTTAATGCAACATGCTGATGCAGAATAAAGCAACACTGCCAAACCTTTAGAGTTACGATTTAAATTTCACCCACTGCTCCCACAGGGAAACTGTGTGTGTGAGCTGAAATGTTTTAATAATACTAACATACTGTACAGGTTTCCCAAAACTCTGAGCAAAAATTCAATGGTATGCAAAATGAATGAAAAATTGTAAATGACAATATAAACTATGTATATTGTATATTATATAATATTTTTTTATAATGTATTACATATCATATCACATATATTAACATATTCCATTCATATCATAGTGTTGAGACTGCATTAGTTAAGATCTCTAATGACTTATTGTCAGCTGCTGACTCAGGACTTATTCTGCTTGACTTGAGTGCAACATTTGATACCATTTCGCACAGGATTCTGTTAGACAGACTAGAGTCTATTGGGATCTTTGGTTCCCCCTCCGATCTTATCTTATGGGTCATACTCAGTTTGTACAGCTGAAGCAGTTTCGATCAAATCCTTCTTATGTCACTACTGGTGTTCCACAGGGCTCCGTCTTGGGCCCTCTCTTATTTATTATTTATCTTCTACCTCTTGGTAATATTTTTAAAGAAATTTGGGATTCAATTCCACTGCTATGCTGATGACACCCACCTTTACCTGTCCTCCAAACCAACTTCTACTTTTCCTCCATCTATCCTTTCAGATTGCTTAGCTGAGATTAAAGCTTGGTTTACATCCAATCTTTTTGTCAGTACTTTATAATTTGAAGTTCATAAAAATAGAGTCACTCAATTTGCATATTTTCACATACGTATTATTAATTGACTTCGTCCTACTCTCTCAGTGAAGAGCACTGCTATTCTTGTTCATGCTTTAGTGACATCACGTATTGATTATTGTAACGCTCTTTTCTACGGCCTTCATGCAAAGCTTCTCTACAAACTTCGGTTAGTGCAAATTATTTGCAGAACTTTTGTAACTGAAACTATTACTCCTATATTACAACACTTACATTGGCTTCCAGTTAAATACCGAATTGATTGGTATCCATGGCACTTAATAATCTTGCCTCTTAATACTTATCTGTCCTTCTTCACATCTACACCCCTACTCGTATCTTAAATCGTCTTCTGCACTCACTCTTGTTCTCCCTCGAACTCGCACAACTTCTACGGTGTCCTGAGCCTTTAGTCCCTAATTATGGAACGAAAGGATGTGTGAAAAAGTCTTCTTGTTTTTAAATCTCATCTTAAAACTATTTTTTTTAGGCAGGCTTTTATGTAATCCTATTTGTATCCAGTCTGTCCAGGCTGTAATGAGGATCATTTATTATTTAATGTTGATTGTTTTATTATGTTTGTAAGGTGTCCTTGAGTGTCATGTAAGGTGCCTATAAATAAAATGTATATTAATAATAATATCATGTCAAATAATACAATGTCCTAAGTAACCAGCAGGTGGCGCCAGGATCTCACACTGACCTGCTAAGCATTCAGTTCACTCAACCACCACACACAGTTGTTCAATTATTTACATCTTTAATGCACTCTGCAAACAGTCAACAGTAATAAAATGATACCTGTCATTTTCCATAAGAAGAGCCAGGCGGCCGTAGTCCCATGCTGCCTTCCTCAAACAGGAGAAGATTAGAAGCAGGAACTACAATAAAAATAAACCAAACCTCAGTGATATCAGCATACTGTTCATATCATGTTCAAGATATGAGTGACCTTAATAAAAACAGCATAACTGCAAGTAAAGTACATGCACAGTGAAAAATATCTGATGCTCAAGCATTCCAGAATATATCCAGAAGACATTGTGCCACTTTAAATGTGTGCCAAAGCTATTGGCATAAAAAACAGAATAAGAACTATTTGTGTAAGTAGACCCTTGCACTCACTATACCCCAGAGCAGCAGTAATAATTAGCCGTTTCTTTGGCCGGATAGAGACGAGGTGTGTGGTTGTCTTGGAAACTAACAGGCTGTGCGGTCTGCATGCACACTTGTGTTCATAATGACTCTGGGAAGAACAGTCAATGAAAAGACAACAGAAAACTCTGACTACTGGGAAGCTACTAGTCTCTATTTAGCTTCCTAGGTTGCTGGTTAGCAACTTATTATAAACTTAAAGGTGAAGAGTGTTATTTCTTCCTCACTAGCGTCACCAAAAATAACGGCAAAAAACACTCCCTCTGTTTATAATTTAATCATGAGCGATTCAATGTTGAGTTCTCAGATGTGCTGTATATAAACTACTGTTTAACAGTTTGGGGTCAGTAAGTAAAAAAAAAAATTATACTTTTATTCAGCAAAGATGCATTGAATTGATCAAAAGTGACAGTAAAGTCTTTTTCATTGTTACAAAAAAAATCTATTTCAATTTAAATGCTATTCTTTAAACTTTCTATTAATCAAAGAATCCTCAAATTTAAACACTTCATACTTTTCCACTGCAATTTTAAGCCGTGTTAACTGTTGCAACATTGATAATAAGAAGAAATGTTTCTTAAGCACCAAATCAGCACATCAAATAAATGCAGCCTTGGTAAGAATAAAAGACTTCTTTCAAAAACATCCCAACCCTAAACCTTTGAATGGTAGTGTACAGACATATATAGTAGCCTATATACACTGCAAAAAGTGGTAACCTGCAATTGTTACTTTAAAAAGCTAATTCTACCTGAGTTAACCCATATAATGTAGTTTTGGTGGTATAAATCAATGTATTTAGCTTGATTTAGCAACATTACATAATACTATTGATTTGAATAAAACTTAAATGTTAGCATTTTTAGGTCACCATTTTTTTCAGTGTATATGCAGCAGCAGCTATGCTTTTCTTCAAATTAATTAAAGTGTGTTAACTTTCCTTTTTTATAGATTGGGTGAATGTCATGGGAAAGAATATGTGTCATATTTCACCCTAAAAGCAAATAACTCATTTGATTTTTACATAGTGACATTATTTTCATGACAATTTAGCAAATTTCCCTCCCAAATTCTCATTAATAAAAATAATCCAATATTTTTTTTTCATTAAAGTCCCCATGAAATCAAAATTTTTTTTTTTTTTTGGGGGGTTTTAAGTATGAATGTTAGCCTTACTGTTATCTATAAGCTAGTGTGCTCCAAAACAATGACAAAATTCGCATTTAGAAGATATAAACATTCAAAACCTACAGTCTCTCTTTTCTGCCAATAAGGATCAATAGTTTTGATGATATCTGCACTTCTTCTCATCAGATTTTCTGTCCAATCAAATTCTCTCTAGAATCTGAAGCGTGAAATATCCCACCCCCTACATTATAAATAGCCGCTGATGCTGCAGCAGAAATCAGTTACTTATTCACACATTTACATGGTGAATGGCACAAAGTGCACTATATAGGGTATAGGGAATGATTCAGACAGTGTAAATATGCTTTCCACTGTGTCTGATTTCACATTAGTGTCACAGGAACCGCCGCAGCTCCGGCCCAGAGACACGAGAGCACAGAACGGATTATATGTGCAAGTCGGTGCAGGCCACAAAACACATTGGACCCATTTGAATCCTGCACAGAATGCTGTATTGTTAAGCAATATGGAGGAGAAACGGTTAGAGATTAGGAGGAAACTGCGGCTTTACCGAGCTCAACGGCTCTGGCCGTGCTGTGATATAAACGAAACGCTATTGGCTATTTAAAAAAGGAAAGGAGCAGATCAATATGCCTTGCCCGGTCTTCCGGTTTCAGTGGAAATTATTCAGTTCCCTTTCGTTGTCACTCCGAGTTACGTCGGATGACGACGAATGGGGTTTCGCTTAGAAAGCCTATCAACTTCGAGTATTACAAAACGAGCCAATGGCAAAGAAATGCCATGGGTCTGCGGAATTTGCATGACGTAACTCCACCCCACCTCGTGGGTATAAAAGGAGGAAGTCCGCAACAGCAGTTTATGTTTTTCGCTTCGGAGCCAAGTGTATTCTTCTCTCCACAAGCCATCTCTGAATTGTCAGCTTTACAAACGAGTACCTCGAGTGTTGGTGTGACGGCGATCTACGGCGAGCGCGTGCTTCCTGCTGATCTGTTGCAGTGGTCTGCCAGTCGGTGCGTGTCTCCCCGGGTGCTTCAACACTTGAGTTTTCTCTCACTAAAAGAGCTTGCACGCGGCACATCTTTTTAAAGACGGCTCGCCCGTGCATTTAAAAAAAAAAATGAATGGTGCGACAGCTTGGTATCGGACTCTGATGGGCACGAGCGTTGTCTGGTATGTTTGGGCTTGATCATGCTAGACCAGCGCTCGTGGATGACTCATGTTTTCTCCGTGGAAACATGATCATCGCGTCATTTAGGTCGAGACTCGGTGAACTCACATGAGTGAGAGTCCCCTCATCCACCCCCCGATCTTCGGCTGGTGGCCAGGGTGACCTGAGGGTTACGGTCTGGAACAAGGCGCCGAGTATGTGTCCGCGACCCCAGCCCCCCTCTTTAATGACGGTGCCCGCTAGTGAACAGGTGATTCCCACGGGTCTACCCTCTGGTGGCCCGTGTGTTTCATTTGAAGCTACAGAGGATGATACTATGTTTGTAGCAGCTTCACTAGGTGGGTTTGATTTTCCTGGAAGTGATGACTCGTCGAGTCTGATCCGGAGATGACGGGCATGCTTTCCCGGGACGACTGGTTT